>RCWM02001146.1:0-90000 GCA_003667255.2 Euschistus heros
TACATTACAGACATACAGAACATTTAGTATGAATGTTAATGTTTACTGGAGGTACGCGTGATGGTATACAGGGGTCAATACAATTAGAGTTGATGAATTAATTGCCACTTCTATTGGAATTATTTTATTTGAAAACTAGTTTCGAATACTAAAGCTTCATCTTCAGTTCTAAAATATACAAAATTAAACATCTGCACTTTGTTTAATTAAGACAAGAAATCAAATATATTGGTACTCACCTGAGTAGATCTAATGGATATCTGAAATATATCAAGAGTGAAAGGGGAAGGGTAAAATGTTTAGAGGATTTTCCTTGGGTTTTCCGTACGACTATTTGTATTTTTCCGTTCCTATTGGAAACTAGTTTAAAATGGGCCTATTGCAAAATGTTTATCTGGTCATTTAAAAAAAAATCTGGATTGATTTTGAATAATATTATCTTTAATGATTCATAAACATTTAATTTTACGCTATTTTCTACTTGATGAATTATTTTCACTCCCGAGACTTAATTGAATTTATGGTTATTTTCATTTAAATGGAGAGCGAAGTTGGATTGTATGTTTCAGAACTGAAGATGAATATTAAACATTCTAAATTAGTTTTCAAATAAAAAAATTCCAATAGAATTGGAAACTAATTCATCAATCCTGATCGTTCTCCGGAGCAGGGGCAAGAAACTGATAAGAATCAGTAAGTTCTATCGAGCGTATGATTCTCATCAGTATCGGCTCAGATTCTGCCATGGAAAAGATGGGTACAATATTAACATCCCTCAGCCTGACCCAACCACCAATACATCACTTAAAAAACTGTGTTTGCAGCTGATTTTTACGACTATATGTTTATGGAGCGAGAAGGCGAAGAACATTATTTACTTTAGTTTCGTAATCTCCTCAACCAATTTATGCTTGATATGTAAGGAAAAATAGAAACAGAAACACTAAACTTTATTCGAAGAAAACCAAAAAAGTTGAGAAGTGGAGACTATATTCACTTGAAGGATGCCATAAGAAAAGCTGATGGTCTGGTATCCTCGAAGTTTCACTGGAGGACTGTTAAAATAAAAATTTACTTATTGAAATTATTCGAAGAAAGGAATTCTTTAGGCTTATTTAAATAATAATAATTTTCAACGTGAAGCTTAACTTTTACTAATTTAAGTTGCCCTTCCAGAAAATCCCAACAAATAACCTTTAACCTACGTCGAAAACCTACTTCATCCTGTCCTCCTGTATGCTTTAATGGAATCCCATTAAATAATGTGGAACAGATACGATACCTTGGATTTTATCTGGACAAGAGACTTACCTGGAACCTTCATACAAGATTGAAAAGACAAGAAGCTGCACGTCGATTTCGACTACTCTAAATCTCCCGATTCACTTCAAAAAACTCATCTATATGACGATTATCAGACCTATTTGGACCTACGGAATAGAGTTATGGGGATCCACCAAACCATCGAATTCTTCCCGCATCCAATCACTCCAATCCAAAATCCTTCGAAAAATCCTAGATGCTCCTTACTTTGTTACAAATGAATTGATCCACAATGACCTTAATATCCCATATGTTGCTAATTTGGCACGAACCAGATACCTTTCCTTTCATAATAAACTCACTGCTCATCTAAATCCACTTGTTGCACAACTTGCTTCCCATTCCATTCCTGGCAATCCTCCGAGGCGTCGATGGCCCCGTGATCTTCTTTTGTAAATATTCATTAGAGTACTACCAATGGGTAGTTCCTCTACAAGTTTTATTCATGTCATTATATATTATATATACCGCATATTTACTAGATATGTTTTTTTAAATACAGTTGTAAATTTATATTAATAAAAGAATAAAAGAAAAAAAAAAAGTTGTCCTTAATCCTAATGATTAAGGACCTTAGCGTATTAAACCGTAGCGAAGCAAGGGTACTTTCAGCTAGTTTCTAACATTTACATTTAATGAATATGTTATATATGTTGGAACAAATAAAATAAGTTTTATTTATTTGCTATGCCTAAATAATTCATAACAATGAAAATATTTATGTGTGAATATCTCCTCTAGTGGGAATTGATAAAGCGAGAACAGCAAAAAGAATTTATCATTGGAAGCCGGAGGGAGATAGGTCTGGAGGAAGACTAAAATCTTAATGAATGGACAATGTGAAGAAGGATTTAAGGAAGAATGGAATATCCAACAGGGATGACTGGGCAGGCATTTTATATGAATATTTTATTAAACCCCGTAATACACTCTAGCCAGCACCATGAATATGTATGTTTTGGCAACATCTTACGATTTTGAAATTTTCAATGGCCTTGCTTGGATATATTACGGAGTTAAAACAATATTTCAAAAAGGCGCAATAGTAAACTTAACCAGGTTTTCGTTCAAAAAATATAAGTTCATATAGGACAAAAATTTATATAGTTATAGTCAAAAATGTGCCAAAACAACTTGTATTTCAAAACAGTAAGCGATTTTGAGGGTGCTGACATGGGTATTTCATGGGACTTGATCAAAATTTAATATAAAGGTTATATTTGGATAGATTTAACCAGCTTCCATATGAAAGAAATACATTTGGGATCGCAAAAGTAATTGAGCAGGCCAACGGCCGCTACATATATATGCCGCCCCAATAACGAACGAATGAAATAATTCCTAACTATGAAAATGTTAGGTGTGAATATCTTCTAAACTAAGCGTTTGCGGACATACTTCCATGGGAAATTTTTCCTTCGCTCTAAGTTCAAATTTTCAGTTTGGCTACTTAACCCTGAAAAACCTTGTATTATTTTACCCTGGATATGATTTCTCTTTAAGAAGATACCTAAGGCTAGCTTACCTTAAGAGTAATTGATGAGAAAAGGTGGCAAATGCGGCATGTACTAATCATAATTGCCACTAGCCATAATGCTTTTATGGTTAAGGCCATTACTTCATTTGCTGAAGTCTTAGCTCTAAACAGAATCGAGAATACAGCGAAGAACTCATTACATATTACTGCAAAATTCGACAAAACTATCGACAATACATAAACTGAAATGTATCTGTCCAAGTCTGCAGAAGAGATGCAAAGGTAAGTGTGGCACAGCACTAATTTTTCCAAAACTGAAACCGCATTTTTGGCTTCAGTTCTATAACAACGGATCAGGTGGTCATTTAGAACGAAGAAACGGAGGCGAATCAATGAAACGATCCTGTCAGTTTTTTCAGTAATCGATAAAATAAGAAAATAAGGGATGTAGACTATGAGGAGGTAAATACAGCCGGATAATGTTCTCAAAAACATAGAACGTATGAAGTAAGCTAATAGACCCAACAAATAAATTGAGATAGCAGGCCAGCTTGGTTTTGTCTGGGGTATGATCTCTCCCAGGGAGAACATCATTCCATCAACGGTACGCAGTCTCAACAAAGATCTGTTCAACAGTTTCACGTTCCTGTTAGATTGGATCCACGTGCCAATTATGATTAAGGTCGACAGCATATAATGTCCGGTATTGAGATAGTAATACCATCTGTTGAGATATAGGACGGCCTTCCTCATAGAGTTGACAGTGAAGAAGTTCATCAAGAGAATGCTACTGGTACTTAGTAGGTTTATGACGAACCATTTTCTTGATATACGGAATTTTCCGCGAGAGTAGTGCAAAGTAAACATCCCAATGACTCTTTGGTACCGAATAAAATTTTCAACTTCGTCGAACACATCGTGTAACCTCTTTGGTGACATTTTGAACATTAGATAAGACCCATTTTACGTATCGATTTTCCGCCATCTTAAGTAAATGTAATGATTTCGAAGGCCTTTAATTGAAGTGATTATTGGTAACAGTTTAGTGATAGTTAATAGTATTGACAGAGTTGATGCTTTTAATGGAAAATTAATTTTCATAATTTGAATTCTTTTTACTGTAAAATATAAACTTTTGAATAAATAAAAAAAAAGAAAAACACATAAATAAGCTATTAGTTGACTGAGAAGTATTTAGAGTTGTAGATTGTTAGGGTATGCAGTCATTAAACACAGCAATTAAAAATAATATATTAATTTATAATGCCAACTTTTCGACATGCGTTGTAAGCCTTCATCGGGGTTTCAGAAAGAGTTATAAACAAACAGTTTGTTTACCACTCTCTCTGAAACCCTGATGAAGGCTTGCAAACTAGTGAAGGGCTGTTCCGACATAGAAGTGGAATGAGATTTTACGTTCCGTTCCACGATAGAAACCGGTTCCAGTTTTCGTTCCGTTCCACGTCAGTTTGACTAGGTTACTTACTATGGTACATACTAGTGAAGGGCTGTTCCTAGTTAAAAATGGAATGAGAATTTAAGGTCTGTTCCACTTTTCGTACCACGCCAGTTTTAATAACCTACTACCTATGTACTATGCATTTTCGTTACATACCTTTTTGTGACTTCGAGCTCTTAAACTCCTACTTCTATTTTATAATTAAAAAAATTATAGGTACTATAATATTAAGTAGGTTTAAATAGCTAACTATACTTTTAAAATAGTTTTATTCAATCAAGAATGTAACTTTTGGTGGAGGGGGGAAGTATAGCGCACAATTCAGCGAGAATTTTAGCTCGGTGGGTGGAATAGAAAATTTCAAAATAAGCGGTTTATTTTGAAAATGCCCATGCGCAGGATGGTAGAGCGATGAAGACGGAAGAGGAAATAAACAGCGGAAGGATCAACGCAACAAAGCTGTCAGAACGACCTTGGGTGGAACGAAACCAGAGGTGCAATATAAACCCTACTACTACACCTAGGGAGAGAACTCTTGGTTGGCGTTGGTTTTCGTTCCAGGTGGAACGATAAACTTGGGCAACTGGTTTCGTTCCAAACCGGTTCAAAGCTGGAACCAGTTCCACGTTCCGTTCCATTCAGAACGACCCATCAATACTTACAACGCAAGTCGAAACGTTGGCATTATAAATTAAAATATTATTTTTAATTTTGTGTTTATTGCATACCCCAATAATCTACAACTCGAAAAACATATAATTAAAATACATCTATATAATACTTTTAATATCCTTGTTTTAATGGAAATACATAGAACACAGATTTTATCTGGATATTTTGTATGATTGTTACGCGATTATTCCGTCAATTATGAATCGATTTTGATGATTATTTTTTTATTGGTAGGTTATACTTCACAGGTGGTACAACTTTTTACATCCCAGAGCTTTTTATGAAAAATCAAGAAAAACAATTGATAAGAAACAAAAATCAACAGTCGGAAAACATTTATCACTGCTATATTTGTCATCCCAGTGAATAAGTGGTTAAGTCGTATTTTCCAAAAAAGGGTTAAGTAACTAAAAATATCAAGGAAGTTTTTTTTCAAGGTGAATAGGTGTTTCTATAAGATGTTCATTTTTAAAACATAACTACTTTAAATAAATATCTTACTTCAACACTTATTCATCTTGAAGAAAAACCTGCACGATTGCAACATTCTAGTATGCCACAGATCATGAATAAGTAATTTTTTTTTTTTTTTTTTTTTTTTTTTTAGGATGTTTTGGGTTTTCTGGAAATCTAAATTGCCATTTTATTTGAAAATGACCCGTGTGTATATAAGTATCGATAATTTCGTAGATTGCCCTTTATTAGTAGATTATTTGTATCGATTTTTTTTTTTTTTAGATTATTTGTATTTTTTTTTTTTTTTTTTTTTTTTTTTTTTTTTTTTTTTTTTTTTTTTTTTTTTTTTTTTTTTTTTTTTTTTTTTTTTTTTTTTTTTTTTTTTTTTTTTTTTTTTTTTTTTTAATGTTAAAACAAAAATGTAGAAATACTGCGAATATATTATTGAAAGCAATTATTTATCCCATTTTTAATACACCTTTATTAATTTCACCTTTACGTAACGGAAGAAAACTGAAAAACTTGAAAATTTGCACACGTTTCAAGGACCAATGACAATACAATATATATACAACTTTGTTCTAATGTTCTCACTTAGGTTTGTCAAATTACCCCCAAATGGAAGTCTGCTTTGCAAAAGGTGGAATAGTAGGTTTTATGTTTTTATATTGTCCAGACGAGTCCTGAGAATAAAATATCAAAAATAAAAACTAAATTTAATAAATATCCAATTTATCTCGTATCCAATCCTTACAATCCAAAATCCTTCGAAAAATCCTCAATGCTCCTTATTTTGTGACCAATAAACTTATCCATAAACATCTTAATGTACCATATATTGCTAAATTAGCCCAAACCAGATACCTATCCTTCCATAGTAAGCTCCATAACCACTCAAATCCACTAGTCTCCCAACTTGCTTCCCACTCCATTCCCGATAATCCTCCGAGGCGTCTGAAAAGAAGATGGCCTTGAGACCTTTTAGTGTAGATATTATTGAAGTGCTACTAGTGAGTAGTTCTTCACAAGTTATTTACATGCCAATGAATTCACTATCAACACATTTACTTAATGTATATTGTTTTGTACAGTTGTAAATATCAATAAATGAGAAAAAAAAAAAAAAAATTAATAAGGGAAAATGTTTGGGGGCAAAAAAAACCCAAAAGTTTTGAACTTTTTTTCTGAGTTTGGAAAAAAAATTAAACAAAATTGCTTTCAATCGAAAAAGGTTTTATTTACAAAATTAAAGTTTTTTATATTGATGGGGTATTAGTTGAATGTGAATTATTTCAGGATTTAGGTAGTTGGGGTATGCAGTCATAGATACACAGCAATTAAAAATAAATTTTTAATTTATTAAGCCGACGTTTTGACTTGCAATGCAAGCCTTCATCAGTTACAGTCCATCTATCTTCCTGAAACCCATATGAAGGCTTGCATTGCAAGTCGAAACGTCGGCTTAGTAAATTAAAAATATATTTTTAATTGTTGTATATCATACCCCAACTACCTACATCCTTAAAGTTTTTTTAAATTGTGTTGTCTAAAGACATCTCTTAAGCTGAATTTGATTTAGGCGTTTAGCAGCATTGTCGAAAATCGACGAATTTTGCTAATTTTCACAAAATTTTATTTTTGGTTATGTTTAAGAGTCTATAACACAGAAATGGCTAATCCTCTCAAAAAATGTTATATACTAAAAGTTATAGATCATTTAATTCTGTGCGAGATAGGATTTATAAATTAAAAATTTTCCCATTCCTACTTTGAGTTGTCAAAAAAAAACCAAAATTGTTAGTTGAATTTGGATAAGCTGTGTTAGAATTAAAAAAAAAATCACGAATAATACAGGGACATTAGTTTCGAACCTTGAAATCTAAGTATTAAAAGGTCTGAATGCTGAAAAATGTTCACCATACTTTGCTTTTTAGTTAGGTTTGCTATAAAAGCGTGTTTTTCTTGTTTCTTTAAACTATATTTTTTACTATTAAAATGATGTGATGACGGTTTGTCGTGCAGAGAAAAGGCTTGGCTCATCTGAGGTGGGTGTCGTCTTTGTGTCGTCATTTGTTTCTGTTTTTTAATGGAATAACACTAATGTATAAAATTATTTATTATAAGTGTGAAACAATGCAAAATTAAATTATTTATGATATAAAAACTCTCAACACCGAGGAAGGACCGTGGTCGAAAGACTTAGCAGCCCTAGTTAACCATCCAAGGACTGGCTTCTTCATTTGATTACACCAAACTACTGAAAAGGACACCCTGCTCTTCCATCCTTTTTTTATTCCTTTATCCTCTGCAGCCCTTCTCCAAGAAGTGCTAGTGTTGATTTGTGATCAAAACTGTGACGATTGAAGCACTTCTCTCATCAGAAATTTGTAAAATTTTAAAAATCGATTCTCGCTGATGTTAAGTGTTATAATTTTGTTAAATTTTTTTTATTAACTATTAAGATTATAGAGTTAGACTATATATAGTCGTATCATGCTGTAGTATGAGTTTTATTAAAAAATAATAATTCTGAAGGATTTAATATTTAATATTCTTAAGGACTGTGATCATATGATCATACATGCATGCCCGCCTTTCCCCACGAAATTTTTTTAAATTGTTGGTCTAACAATAATTGTATTGTTTATTCAGAATAGGTAAATAAATGTGCATTTATAATCATTTTTAACTATTAGATAAGTCGTAAACTTGACAAATTAAAACCTTATGCCTGCTTTAAAATTATAATGTTCTTCCTAAATATTGTTCATTATTGGCAAAATGTAAAAGTAATTATAATCGCTAAGTTTTCTCACATTTCATTCCATTCTCTTACCTATCTATACTTTCAGTTAGCTATTTTACCGTTGCCAGGTAGCACTAGTAATGCCCTTTTACTGATACTCCAGGAAACCACAGTTGTTAGATGTAAGATGAGTTTTCACAAAAAAATCAATTCTATATTAAATAATTTTTTATTTATGTATTTAAAAGAACACTTAAAACACATGCTAAAAAAACACAAGCAGTAGACCAGTGGCAGACACGTTGGAACACAACACACAAGGGAAGACATCTACATAACTTCATTCCAGACTTACGGACCTACATTAAATCAAACTCATGGACTAACTTTTACATTACACAAGGAACCACAGGACACGCGGCAGTAAATAGTTATTTCTATCGATTTAAAATAACAGATTCTTTCCTATGCCCTTGTGATTTCACTCAAGAACAAAATATACACCACCTCATATATGAATGCAGACTACTCACTGACTACAGAACTATTCTACAGACAAAAACAGTACAGAAACTAGGACATTGGCCGGTGGATGGTCAATGTTTGATAAACAATTTATTTGTTAATTTCAAAATATTTCTTAAAAATTCAATAATTAAAATAGAGGATATAAATATGAAATATCTTTAAACCACTAAATACTCATAAACTTTTCTCAACATAACTTTGTTGCTTGATTTTATTGAATTTTGAATTATTTATGTTATATAACTTCTTGTTCTTTATTTTATTTCATTTTTCTTGTTTATTTTTATATTAACCTTTCAACACATGTAAAATTATAATCAAATCAAAAAATAATAATTACATGTACATTGTATACTTTGTACAAGTATGGTGTGTACAGGAAAAAAAAAAATCCCTTCCAGCAGTAACACTGTTGGAAGGAAAACACAAAAAAAAAATATTTATTTTTTGTTTGTGATGTATATTAGTTAAAATAAAAAATATATTTTGGTTAATAAAAGCGTTTCTATTATGAAATTCCAAAATTTAAAACACCCTTTGTGTACTGAACAAATCATCTTGGGGAAGGCCTAGCATGATCATATGATCATGACCAATTTATAAGCAAACGGCTAATCTGATTTTGTTTTAAACAATTTTCCTGGATTTCAGTATGTCCATTAACAAAGAAAAATAAAAAAAAATCTTATTTTGATAGAAAAATATTTTGCTCATCCTAGGATGGATAAAGATAGACAAATAAAGGGTCTTTTGCACTTGTTCCCTGCATTTCATTTTGAGTTTATTATCATATTTTTAGGTTACGAGTAACCTTCACAAATGTAATGACATGTCAAAGAGAGATCGTTTGATTAAATAAAATAATCAAATAAAAAACAAAAAATTACATTCACGTAGTACAAAAAATGATATCATGGAATATTACAAAGAAACAGATAACATATAAGGTAGGTAATGTTGCAACACAACAAGTTATAATATTAACTCTAAACAGTCTAGAACCTGCCGAAAGGAGAGGGAGAAAGGAAACTATAAGAATGGTGAAGGTTAAAAATACAAGTAACGGTTGATGTGGGGGAGGACACGTTTCACTGCTGTAGTACATTTAAATACCTGGGAGGAGTTGTGACGGAGAAGAACAATCTAGACATTGAAATAAAAAGCAGAATGGTTGCAGGAACCAGATGTTTTTATGCAGTACAAAAAGCTCTCCATTGTAAAACTCTCTCAAGAAAGGTAAAACTGTTGATCTATAAATCTATAATAAGACCGATAGTGATGTATGGCAGTGAGACGTGGACTCTCACTAAAGATACCGGAAGAGCACTGCTGGTCTGGGATAGAAGAATATTAAGAAGGATCTTTGGTGCTGTGAGAGAGGAGCACAGGTGGCGGATAAGAAGCAACGCCGAGATCGCACTATTGTATGGTGAGCCTGATATACTCTGTGCTATCAAGAAGGGCAGGCTTAGATGGTTGGGACACGTCGAAAGAATGGAGCCCAACAAGCTGCCAAAAATAATGTTTAATGGTACACCAGGTGGAAAGAGGAAGAGAGGCAGACCCAGGCGCAGATGGATAGATACCCTGGAGGAGGATTTACGGAGGCTGGGGATACGGAATTGGAGGAGCCTGGTAAGGGACCGAGAGGAGTGGAGAAGGATGGTGGCAGAGGCCCAGGTCCTGCAAGGACTGTAGCGCCCAAGAACAAACAAAAAAAAAATAGAATATTTAAATAAATAATTCAATAAAATAATTTTGGTTTTTGTTATTTTTTTTGTTTTTTATTTAATTATTTAATAATAGGAACAATCAACCGATCTCTCATTGATATGTTATCACGTTTGGGAAGGTTACTCGTAACCTAAACATATGATAACAAACTCAAAAGGAATGCGGAGAACAAATGCAAAAGACCCCAAATAAATAAAGAAATAGTTAAAATGAATTAATTAAATAATTACCTCGTTGCGAATTGAAAAAAAACGGTGAGTCAGCTGCCACAACAAGGTAACTGCAACTGACGACCACAACAATTTGACGGCAATCAGAATGTTTTTGTAAAGAACTGTTTTCTGATCGTGAATTATGCAAACCACAACGTACATCTCGCCAAAGGAAGTAAGGAATTCAATTGCTAGAATTATTAAAATCTGTAGAGAAGAAAAATCGTTCAAATCCCGAGATGAGTTACAGAGTTTATTATGACAGTAGACCAACTTTTCTAAAACTAATACAGACTTCTTTTCATCCATAGTGGCGCACTTAAGAAGACCTTCTCTCAACGACCTGAATCTCAGAAGGAGAATCGAAGAAATCCTGTCGATGAATAAATAAACTAGGACAATCAAAAAGTGTATGATGTACATGAATAATAAATTAAAACCTTCAACGAAAAAAGGATTAATGTATATACGAAGAATGTAGGCCGTTACTATCAAAACCATCACGGATACGAAATTAAAATGCACCTTAGTACTTTTCTGCTGCGACCCTACAGAGAACAAAACCAAGTCGACATCTCTAATGTTGAAGAGACACCTATTTAGAAGGTTGGCCTTCCGTATCCCATCAACTAGCATTGATGTCATCCCAAAAAAAATGATAAACAGCTGTGTAATATTCAGATAATAGTACAAACTGCATTGAGTCCATGAATACCTCCGTGTTGTAAAAATAGTTTTAATATTTACCACCAAAACAGAGCTCATGAAAATCACGTTCAAGACGAACCAGTTTATGGATAATCGAAATTTCCCTCGAATATATATCAAAGAGAACAGTCCAGCAAATCTCTGAATTCTTGAGAAATTATGAACTTCTTCAAACACATCTCCAACTCTTGGCTGAGAGGTTTTGCTTTTGGACATTTAGACTACTAGCGACAATCAGCAATGTATCTTAGGTTTGACAATCTGTTAAATATTACAGGTTAGACAGTCATCATCCCGTCTCTTTTCAATTATCTTTTAAGTCCATCTTGTCACAGCCATTATGAGGATCGATTCAATACTTTGAGGAGCAAAACCTTTTAAGGGGACAATCGATGCTATTAAGCAACCTTCTTTTAAGAGGTCATTCGCTAATGATTAGTTGATATCCGTAACAACAAATAGATGCTATTTGCTTGTAATATTACAGGCATCCCCCGTTGCGGCATCGCCTGCTTTCATAAGTAAATAACATGATAATTTTAACTAATTGAAGTTTTGTTTATCAATAAAAATCTTATATTGAACCGTGCAATTGATCCTTATTTATCCAATGATATTTTGACGAATAGCAGTAATTTTTACCACGTTAAAGGTGCTAGAAGATAATGTAAAAGCATAATTAGACATCAAATTTTTAATTTAAACAAAGAGCTAGTAATCCAAATAGACTTTTAAGAAACTCTTGCAGATAATGGACTGCATTATGAGTGACTACTACAAAAAGCTTATAAATCATATTTGATCACAAAATATAAAAAAGCAAAGGATAGACATACCTAATTGGATTTTAATTTCTAACCATAAAATTAAGTACATGTTTAGTATTTTACAAAATATGTGAAATTTGGAAATAATTTACATTTAAATTTTTATGATGAATTTACATTGTTACACTTTACACTTACACGTTACACTTTCAAATTGAATTAATCGAGAGTTAACAGTCCATCATCTTAAAACAGTTAAATATTTTAAAAAAAACAGTATCCTGGAGGACAACAATGGCGGAAGTTATCCTTCGGATAACTTACAAAATCGTTAAAAACATATTATCCTTAAGGACGAAAAAGCTAATATCTAATTGTGGATGGAGAGAGTGGCCAAGGATGTCCGGCCTCAAAAAATCGTCAGATCCTGGAAGATCTGTAAAACAGTGTCCTTATAGCATCTTAAAACAGCATCCTTAAGGACGCAAAAGCTGATTCTAATTCTGGAAGGAAAGAGTGGCCAAGGATGTCCTTCGGCCTCAAAAAATCGTCAGATCCTGGCAGATCTGTAAAACAGTGTCCTTAAAAAACGTTAAAACAGCAATCCTTAAGGACGAAAAAGCTAATTCTAATTGTGGATGGAGAGAGTGGCCAAGGATGTCCTTCGGCCTCAAAAAATCGTCATATCCTGGCAGATCTGTAAAACAGTGTCCTTATAGCATCTTAAAACAGCATCCTTAAGGATGCAAAAGCTGATTCTAATTCTGGAAGGAAAGAGTGGCCAAGGATGTCCTTCGGCCTCAAAAAATCGTCAGATCCTGGCAGATCTGTAAAACAGTGTCCTTAAAAACTGTTAAAACAGCAATCCTTAAGGACGAAAAAGCTAATTCTAATTGTGGATGGAGAGAGTGGCCAAGAGTGTCCTTCGGCCTCGAAAAAACGTCAGATCCTGGCAGATCTGTAAAACAGTGTCCTTATAGCATAACTTAAAAACCGTTAAAACAGCAATCCTTAAGGACGAAAAAGCTAATTCTAATTGTGGATGGAGAGAGTGGCCAAGGATGTCCTTCGGCCTCAAAAAATCGTCAGATCCTGGCAGATCTGTAAAACAGTGTCCTTATAGCAGGAATTGTATATCCTCATTTTATATAACCATAAAATCCACAGGCAGTATGGCAAATCTTTTTTCTGTCACTCAACATTGTGCATTTAAATTTTAATTGTTTTAAATTTTATAATAGCTAAACCTTCCCAAAAAAAAAAAAAAAAAAAAACAATCAACTGTAAAAATTTTAATACACTTATGTACATTTACATATTATTTACATTTTTGTGGAAGATTGAAGATCGAGGAGATGGATAAAAAAAAAGATGTTAAGGAAGAGATTTTGTGAATATGGATAGGTAAGGAATTCCAAAAAGCGGTAGCACGGATAACAATGGATTTTTCGAAGGAGGCAGTTCTATGTGAGGGGGTATGTAGGTTGGAAGGTTGGGATCTTGTATTCAGGTGGTCAATGGAGGAACGCAGAGTAAGTAGGTCTAGGATATAGGAAGGTTTATTGTTTTTTTAATGACTGGAATAGGAAAGTACCGAGGAAGTATTGCTGTCGAAAATCAGGGAAAAGCCACCCTAGCTCAATGTATCGGCATGATACGTGAGACCTTCTGTCGACCCTAAAGTTAAACCTTATCAAGCAATTCATTAGTCTCCTTAGTCTCATCTCTAGCTCAACAGACAGCCCCCCATACACCAAGCACCCGTAATCAAAGTGGGAAAAAATGAGAGAGGATACCAGAAGTTGGCGGGTACTTCGGGGAAAGGAGTCACGATATCTTTGAATTTGAGGATCATGATCAGTGCATATTTTAAGGAATTTTGACTGGGCGACATGCGGGACGGCAAAAGTACCGGGGGTAGGGCGGGGGGGACGAATTTTCAAAAAAAAATCTCAAAATTAAGTGTCGTTTTTAGGCCGTTTTAACTCTTAATTAACATGGTCCATGAGGTTTTGAATACCGGGAACTCCCTACTTCAATTAATGATCCCAAGCCCTTCCTAGAAGAATGTGGTATTTTGAAAGCCTTATTTTGATTACGAGTTTTTATATATTTTAATTTCTTAATGTACTTCTAAGAATATTTTCTTGGGAAACCAAATATTTTTTTAAAACTTATCTTTACGAAAAATTAATTACGATAAGGTTTAATTTTATTTTTACTAGAATAAAATATTTTAAGTAAGCAATAAATTGCGAAGCACATAATGTTTGCTGGAAAAACACCTTATTACCTTAATACAAGATATCTTGCAAGAAATTGTGCAATTGCAAAAATGTACAATCATACTTATAGTTTATTTTGACAGTTAATTTGGTCCACTCTATGACGTATGAACCCATTTTTAAATTGACACCAGGGGCCTATTTCATAAAGATATAAGTACAACTCTACAGCTACAATTCCAAAAAAACCTTGACATTTGAGCTCCCATTGGTCGGTTTCAAGGTTTTTTTTAATTGTAGCTGTGGAGATGAACTTTTTACTATTTTTTTTATTATGTTGAAAAACTGTATTTAAATTTTTTTTTCTCCCGTAAAAATTTGCCGGCACCTGCTACGTTCACTGGGCGACAAAGTCATTTATATGTTATTTTATGCTGTGATCATGATGGATTTTTTTGGTTATTTGGGAAATGGTTATTCCAGGATAAGTGATCAAAGGAGATTCCGAGGTTTTTGATAGAAATTAGAAATTGAATTGTACGGCAATTGAGGTAAAGAAATGGACAGTAAGGGAGGGAATTAAGGGTAGGTTTTGAATCGATAAGGATAGCCTTGCTTTTCTCTGGATTCAAGTGTAACTTATTTTTCACTGCCCATCCGCTGATGCTCTCAATATCATCCTGAATCTTACGAGATGTCTGATCTCGGATGGATATGGATAGGTAGATTTGGAGGTCATTGGCATACAAATGATACTGGGAGTGGCGTATAACTAGGGTTAGGTAATATAAGCAGAGAAGAAGATTGGTGACAGGGAGAATCCTTGAGGAACACCTCGTGTTAAAGGTAGTGAGGATGAGGGAGGTGTGTTGGAAATGATAACTATTTGGGAACGGTAAGACAAGAAGGAGCGGAACCAGCTTAAAGCACTGTTGGATAGGGAAAGGTTATGTAATTTGGAGAGGAGAATTGTGTCGTCTAGTTGCAAAACCGGCCAACTCCTCAATTTTGAGAAATACGTTTTTTTTTCTGTTTTCTGAGTCTTAAGATACATTTTCCATCTATTGAAAACAAGAAACCTCGCAAAAACCCGTGAAATCCTTGTTAAACCTGCGTTTGAAAAACACAGTGTGCTGCAAAACCGGCCTAATCCTTCCGTGAATGAGTTTCAAAACCGGCCATCTCCACATCCGCGCTGTTGTTTCAGTTCAAGAAGGCCTCTTATCAGGTAACTATCAGTCTGCTCCTGTTTTTCCTGTAGTTAACGTTTATGCCTTTATCGTTTCGTACACTTTTCATTCCATCTTTATGGAGAAATTTGTAGAAGAAGTTCCAGCTAATTTAGCAAGAAAAAGACAAAGAGACCATGCAACATGGAGAAGAAACAAACCCCTCCAGATCGGGTTTTTACCCAAATTGAGAAGAAGTTAAAGAAAATGGAGTCTCGTTCAGCCTTCAGAGTTTTTCGGCATTCTCTCGAAAATGGAACTGTGTTCAAGCCAGGAAGAGACTACACAAATCTTGATTGGAAGAGTCCCAGTAATGCCCTGCTCAAACCCCCTCCACTATGGCACTTCAAAGTCACCCCAACGAAGAGGTTTTTCAGAACCAAAGCAAATAATTAGGTGCTAGTTCAAAGGGAGGTTTTCTACAGATCGTTTGATTTTTTACTGCAACGTCGTAGCATCAGCTGCTCAAGAAGGAGGAAGCAGACAAGTAGATGAGAGGGATGAAGAAGGATATGAGAAAGAAATGTGTAAGCTTGTTGAAGACGATAATACAGCAAGAGTATATGTTTCTGAATGTTTATATTTTTCTAAATTACTTTTTTTCGGAAATTCTTCTTCTTCTTCTTTTAGCACAACAGACAACATATAGTGGCCCCTGGCTTTCTCAACTTCTGCCTTCCATTTCTCACCGTCTATTTTCGGAACTTATTACTTTGAAAATAATTCTCGCCAGTTTTTCCGTCTAGATGTTTGAGTTGCACCACAACATTTCAGAGTTTAATTTTTTCAAATAATATTCACTTATTGAAGAAAGTTTTGTTCATTTGCATCCCAAAAAAAAAAAACCCAATATTTTCATTAAATTTAGTTATTTTTAAGTTCTAATTCATTGCAAAACCGGCCAACTCCAAACTGAGTTGCAAAAGCGGCCAAATCCAAAATAAAAAATTGAGTAACTCACCCCCTTCTTGCCCTCACCTCACTTGCCCCTTCCATTTCAAAAAGTGCTTTCAAACACACTACCCTTGTGCCACTAAAAACCGAAGAGATTTTCTTCCTACATCGTTTTGGCGTGATGTAACAGAAAATCAGCTCTCCTGAAAAATTTTAGTTTTTGGAGATGGCCGGTTTTGCAACTAGGATTGCAATTTGCTGTCGGTCCATGGAGGAATGGAGGTCTTGTGTTATCTTTATAGTTATCTTTGTGTTATAGGGCCGATTGAGTGGAGCTAGGGATATTTATATATATATATATATATATATATATATATATATATATATATAATATAATATATATTATATATTATTATATCACAAATATATATATATATATATTACATATATTACTATATCAACAAAGATATTACATACCATCTTTAAAGGTCAAGGGAGCAAACCCTAAAACATGTTCCATGTTATGGTTGCTTTAGCCGACAGGCTCAAGGGGACCTGTTTTTTTTTTTTTTTTTTTTTTTTTTTTTTTTTTTTTTTTAAATCCACTTTTCCTTTTAAAAGTTACAGATGTTTTATAACAACTAATAAAATTAAAAAAAAAAATTAAATAAATAACCAACCATAAACTTGTTTAAATATTATTAATTCAAAGCCAGTTTGGATTTAAAAAATTGTGGCTTGAACTTCTGCACTGGATTTTCTAAGTAAATTTATTTATAAATAGATATACCTAGGAAACCTTTAGGTGATTAGAACCAAACATAATTATTTTTAATCAAAAATTTTCAGTTTATTTTATATTTTATTAATACAAATGTGTTGATGAAATATTAAAAATACAATTAAACCTTCATTTGTCTACAGCCTCATTAAAGTCATCACAATTTTAGAAGAGCTCTAGACAGATTATAATCTGCTGGAATCAGTTACTGTTTTCATTACGATAGATGATTCTCCAGTACTGCATTGCAGTATCATAACTAGGTATGTAACAGATGTTGATACTATCTAGAAATATATAAACAATAATTAGAATATATTTAATTAATCCATTCCTTTCACCATTTGACATTAAAAAACCCTTTCCACTTTCAAGTATCACTTATTTAATCACCTACTATCCATCCAGCTGTCAATTATATTTCTGACACTTTTTAGTTATATAAAGTTTGAACAGTTTATGTCCACAAAATTTTTATTTTATTATTATTTGTTTTTTCCCAAAAAAATGCACAAATACTTCTATTACTTTTTATCAATATCTTTCATTCTGTTTTTATTTTCTTCTTCTCATTATTATTGTTTGTTCTTTTATTGTATATAATATTATTTCATATTCATTTTAAGCCGCTGAAGGCCCTTGGTTGTCGGGGAAGGTGCTGTACCTGTGGACAATTTTCACTTATAAATTTTTCTAATTTTCGGTGCTTTATTTATCTGAGTGGTTATTGTACCATTAGATAAAAAATTTAAGGGGCTATCGAATCCTGGTGTCTTTACTTTGAAAAGTAATTTTATTTGTACAGGAAATAATGTTTTGTAACTTACTGATTAGTGTCCTTAGGTACCTTCCCCCTTTGTACCTGTGGACACTAGTGGTTGTACCAATGGACATTCATTTCTTCATAGGTTTATAGGGATAATTGAAATGATATTTAGAGAAACACATTAGAAATAATTTTTTATAATATATACTAGACAAAATAGAATATTTAAACAAGAAAAGTTGACTTATTATTAAACTAGAAGGCCGACTAGAAAGGTGACAACAATAAATTTAGCGTATCAAAGTAAATAGAAACTTAACTTATCTTTAAACCTTTTAACAAAAATAAATCTTATATTTACCTATAATTATTATTAACGAGAGTCACAGACTTTTTTTTTATCGAAAAATTCGAATCATTAGAGACCGTATCCAAGAAAAGATGTAGGAAAATGTAATTGTTTACATAATCTGCCAGTGTCAGTTATAAAAGATAGCGGTGGTAATTTTCTTTTGATATCTCTTATTTCTCAGTAGCGATGTCCAGAAGAATAAATTTAGGGGTTCTATCATTTGATGAAATTTCCTTCAAGAAGCAAAAGTTGAACGTGAACGATTCTTTTTTCTTTGGTCAAAGCTATAGAATGCTTAACAACACCAAACATAGCAAACATATACTTCTTCATCTTCAATTTCTTTACCTTGTTCGTAATCATTCATCAACAATTCATCCAAAACATAACAATCTTTGCTTGATGGATCAGCCAAGATCACATTCGTGAAATCACCATCTTCATTAGTTGAATAGTTTGTTATAAATAGCGAGTGGCGAGTTTTCTCCTCTTAGAAAAAAAGGTTATACGAATAGTAGGTATCCAAATTTAAGCATTTTATATCACGCGGAATGCCTACAAACTTTCACGCAATATATATATATATAATTGAAATAATGAATTAATAAACAAAAAGAAAAATCTGTTGTGCCTGTGGAAACTTTAACTATTTGTCCACAGGTTCAGCTGGCAATGGTGTCCACAGGTACAACTGAACGCCATGTTGTGCGGAAAGCTCTGTTTCACAGAACCCGTAAGTGACAACTTATATGAAAACATATGAAGTTAGGATATATTTATCGGACAACCCAATGAAATATTACTACCTAGAAAATTTCTAAGTGTAGGTCTTAAAGAATTTTAAATTACTGGTTCGATTGGCCAGGATTTAGAAGAAAAAAACTTTAAAATAATAATTTCTACTAAACTGTTGATCTGACAATCTTGAAAACGCACGTGCAACTGCAGGGAGATGCTTGCAGCACTACCGATCTATCAATTTCAATTTCCTTCCTCCCTCTCTCTCTTAATTAAAAATGTCCAATGGTACAACTGTGCTTTAGGTACAGCACCTTCCCCTACATCATTGTTTATTCTTAAGGGAGGACTTAAGTTCCCAGAATAAATAAAGAACTTTTTTATTATAAACAACATTCAACTCCTCTTTATTTATAGTAAAAACATGTTACATGTTTCGGGAAACAAGGCCCCATCATCAGACTTTAAATCAATCTCTTGGTGTTAACACACCGTGACAGTTTCTCTTTTACATTGTCCCTAAATAAAGAGGAGTTGAATGCTGTTTATAATACTATTATTGATCAATATAAGTTATTCCTTCATTGAATGATTTTTAAAAATGATGGCATAATGAAGAACTTTTTTATTTATTTATTTATTTATAGATACCTTAATTTTAACTATACTTATTTTACTATGTGCTAATTATCTATTATATTTTATTTATTAACAATATCGATTTATCTTTGTAGAAGAAGATGAACAGAGATGCAGTCAAAGTAACACCACGTCTAAGAAGGAATTCTTTAATACGTGCCAACGTTTCGACCTGCGTTGCAGGTCTTCTTCAGGGCTATAATTAATGAACAAAAAAACAATTATGATACGTGGTGTTACTTTGACTGGATCCCTGATCATCTTCTTCTCCATTCATCGTACCAGTCAACTATACTTTATCATTCTATTTATCTTTTTTTTTTTATTATTTTTCAGCTTAATATTATTTTTAGTGCCTTTTTGTCTATTTTCAATCTCATTTCAGTAATAATTTTTGTTTTTGTTTTCATCTACCCTGATAAAGGTTTGTTGTGTTGTTGATCAATAAATATATATGTTTTTATTGTGTTACAAATATCCATACACTCCAACTATATTTTATGGATACAATGCAACGTGTATATTATGAAATGTTTATGCTTTATTTCTTGTTAAGCGATATTATTAAAATTTCTTTTTAGTCATTTCTTATTGAGAAGTTTACATTGAATAGTGAATATTAGGGCCTTCCAAACTTTAATTGTTGTTTCCTTCTAATATTAAATAAAATTTTGTTTATATCTACTTTGTTATTTTTTTTTCTTTATACTTACAGAACGAATGAGCGAATTGTTCAAATTTAAGAATCCATTTGCTGTAAAAACTACCTTTTCATTCATCGCAATATGGAGTTTCAGCTTTGACTGTGAACATAAAGGAAAAACTGTTGATCATTATACCCGTGCATAACAAAACAAAATAATTTATAAATTACTCTAACCGGGGGATCTTCCGGGTTTTGATCCAAACATTTTGGGTGATAATACAAAAATAAATAAATTGATACATGATAATGTTAATCAACGTCAGTAATAAATTAATAAATTTTAGTTTTAGTAATGTTGTTATGTTTTATAAATTGAAATTCAAACGTTGCCGATAATTCCTTCATTCCTTAACCAGTTTAACCAAATTTACTAGGCAGTTAATAGGTCATAATGTTCATGATTTACTTTTAACTCCTAGAGTCATACATGTTTTAAAATTTCATTTATTAACAAAAGACCTTTATTGAGTATTTATAATGCAGCCTCATTTCTTACACAGAATTTTCAAGATAATAAAATCATATTTATATAAATAAAGGAGGAAGATCTGTTCTTTCCAACCAGCTAAAAATGGCAAACATTAGATTAAATGAAAAAAAGATTCAGCAAAATGAAACAAATTAATTCCCTCAAAATTTTGACACTTCTTGTGGGCCAACAGCAAAATAATTGATTTACGAGGTGTGATCAAAAAGTTCCAGGTCTTTTTATATACTATGGGAATGCATTGTCTCACAGCGATGCAGTTGGCAGCATTGTATTGCCTGACTCAACAGGAACACAGCTGTGTTTGCAGATCAATCATAACATCACTGAAAGTAACATTAGCACTGTTTGTTTGAGGTTAGTTTTATAGAGTTTGGCTATTTTATGAAAATGAATGTGAAAGAAGAGCACCGTGTTTGTGTGAAGTTTTGTGTGAAACTGAACAAAACGTTTTCTGAAACCTTTTTGATGTTACAAGAGGCTTTTGGTGAAGAATGTCTAAGCCGATCATGCTGCCATCAGTGGTTCAAGAGGTTTAAAGATGGCCTTTTTGTGTAAAAAAACGCAATGACTGTCATTCCTCAGCCCCCCTACTCACCTGACCTGGCTCCAGCCGACTTTTTTCTTTTCCCGAAGCTCAAGAGACACCTGAAAGGACGAAGATTTCAAACAGTTGACAAAATTAAAGAAAAAACAACGGAGCTGCTAAACACCTTTACAAAAGAAGAGTTTTCTGGGGCCTTTGATCAGTGGAAACACCGGTGGGAAAAGTGTGTAGCTTCCCAAGGGGAGTACTTCGAAGGAGACAAATTTGAATAACATGTATGTTGTATGAATAAATGTATAAAAATTGAGTCCTGGAACTTTTTGATCACACCTCGTATTACGTAAACCTGATGCTATTTTTTATGTGAAAAACTATAAAGTTTTTTTACTTGATGATTTAATCATTAATTATATATTTTTTTAATACTCTTTTTTACTATTCATATTTTTTATTCAAGCTAATCCAAAATAAAAATGTTAGGGTGAAAGAATCATGTAGGTGTCCTTTCAAACTTGAGATCGATAGAAAGAATTTCACCTCGTATTAATTTTTTTTTCTTAGTTCATCAACTGTTTAAAATGTATTTTTTTTTTTTTTTTTTTTTTTTTTTTTTTTTTTTTTTTTTTTTTTTTTTTTTTTTTTTTTTTTTTTTTTTTTTTTTTTTTTTTTTTTTTTTTTTTTTTTTACTTGATTTAGAATAACTAGGGAAATTTCAATAAAGATCAAACAATTTAGGAGGTGTCCTGGCAAGAATAGAGTGCATTTTATAAAATTATATACATTGCATACTTACATTATTTAACAGCAACTTTGATTTATCACAAATCATTAATTTGTAAAGGCATGTGTTGAATTGTTCAGCCTGTGAACAAAAGAAATTTAAAGATTCTGAATAATTAAAAAAAAAAAAAAAAGCTCTCTCTCTCTCTCTCTCTCTCTCTCTCTCTCTCTCTCTCTCTCTCTCTCTCTCTCTCTCTCTCTCTCTCTCTCTCGCTCTCTCTCTCTCTCTTTTTACCTGCTTAATAAATATTATGGGATAGGCAGATTTTTTACCTCATTTGTTATAACTGCAAACAGATGACAAATCCGTGGTAGTGTAATAGTGATAATCATTAGCCATGCAACTTTTTCGCCCAAGGTCACTTCCCTATCAGCCAATGTCTTATCGGTGTATAAAAGTAAAAATGAGTAAAACTCACAGAATGATGTGACAAAAAATATGGACATTAATGACATGACATGGAATGTAAAATACTGATCAATGTCCTTGGTAGATGAGCTAAGGCAATAGTAACAGAAAACCAATTTTTCTAGAACATCTTTCTTCTTATCTGTAGAAGAAGACTGGACAAGGAGTTGCTTGATGGCACGGAAGCGGATGAGATATAATGTGATGATCCTGCCAATCATGTCCTGCACTGCTATGATAATTATATAGGGCGAGTATAGTATGAGGAGTTGAATATAATCGAAGTATGTTGGCATGACTGATGTTTTGAGGAGGAAGCCTACAGTCATCAACCCATAATATAATATCGTCGTCCATCTTGGTTTTGTCCGATCAAGCGTTCCTCCAAGTGAGATTATGCGCAAGTCGACTGCGCGTAACTTGATTAGAGACATGTTTATGAGTTCTACATTCCTCCTGCTTTGGAACAGCATTCCCAGAATGGCACATGTTGCCAATATAGAATAAAAAGTACACAAGTAATAATAAAAAATGCTGAAATCGATTAGAGATCCCCTCGCACGGTTAAAGACATAGATGAAGATTATCATAATGATACCGACCCTGAGGAGGTTTGCAATAAACCATTTGTTTGATACCTGGAGTTTACCGCTGGAATAGATCAGTGTGGACATGCCCATTATCCTGTGAAATAATGTTAAATTTTCTATTTCAGCGAAGACATCGTACTGCCCCGCTGTTGACATGATTAATATTGCTTCGAACTAGATGCATCGATTTTCCTACATCTTAAGTGAGCATTTATTTGTGAAAGCTTTCAATTGAAACGGCAGTTGAAAACAATTTACTAATAGTTGACAGGTTCGCTTATTTGATACAAGTGCTCAGTTTCTATCAATTATCATAGTTATCCATGTCATTGCTACTTATCACTTAGAGAAGTAGATTGTTGGGGTATGCAGTCATAATAGATACACAGCAATTAAAAAATAAGTTTTTTAATTTTTAATGCCAACGTTTCAACTAGCATTTCAAACCTTCATCAGGGTTTCAGAGACGGATGTAAACAGGAACTCAAATCTGTTTCTGTTTATATCTTTCCCTGAAACCCTGATGAAGGTTTGCAATGCTAGTTGAAACGTTGGCATTAAAAATTGAAAAACTTATTTTTTAATTGCTGTGTATCTATTATGACTGCATACCCCAACAATCTACTTCTTTAAATACTTAACAGTCAACTATATCTTATCAATACTTAACATTTGAATAAAATAAAATAAAATAAAACAAAATAAAAACGATGGTTCCGAATATTGGCATCTATATGAAAAACTTGAAACTATAGCACATAAAATATAAATTAAATATTGTTTCGATGAAGGCAAAGCACTAATATAAGGAAAACATTTAAAAATAAAAAAAACTGCTTCATTTGATTTGTGTTTATCGTGTACATGCATTTCAAATATTATCGATTTTTAATAACGTATATCTCGAAAACCATTGAAAGTTCGACAAATATCTATATAAACGATTTTAACGGAAATTTAATTAACTTTAATTTTTTCACGTAACATGTTTTTCTAAAGTCCACCGTTTTCGAGATATAATCAAAAAAACCCAAAATGGAACGTTCTCCCCTCCCTCCATTAGCTCACCCCACAAGGGCGGGAATTTTACTATGTTTACCTTCTAACTACTCCTACCGAAGCGCTGACAAATTACAAAGAATTTTCGTTTGTAAGGATTCAATACGAGGAAATTGGAAGGCTTAGTGGTGTCCTAAAGATGTTCAAAAGGGTCTAATTGTTCTCATGTAAATATGTCTTTTGTAATTAACTGGAAGCTTTGAACGTTTGTCTAGTAAATATTAAAGCAGCTGAAAACGACCAGCAGTTTCTTGTTGTTTATGTCTTGTATGTGGATTCTTAGTAAAACGTTTGTCCAGATGAAGTCTTAACAGGGATTCATGGAATATCATTAAAGGATCCTGTAGGACAAGAAGTTGCTTATCGAATTAATATTATATAACTGAAACTTAAAATTAAAACTAATTCAAATTTTGAAGAATTCAATTATTTTCATTAAATTATATAGCAAAAGAAGAACAATATGAATTTAGTGCGTGTGACGAGTGAGATGCAGTGAGGTGACTGCAATGGATCACAGCCGCAAAGATATGGTCTAAATATCCTCTATCGGTGAAATATCTCTTAAGGTGTTTTACGAAGCTGAGAATAATGCAGACGTTCAAACATGTTCGAAAAGATGGAGGGCCACGACTGCATTAATTAAGAATCGATAATAAAAAATAATAGCGTCCTCAATACGAAGTCAACTATTCGCCATTTTGTATTGTACTGCCTCACTAATTAGCATCAGCTGGTCTGAAAATAGGTCGTTGCTTAGTAACGCAGCGCCGGAATCCTTACATATATTAATTTATATATAAAATTATTTGATTAGATTTCTTTGGATTTATTTTGATTCTCAGATTCGACACCAATTTAGAAGCTTTAGGATATTGGAGATTGGAGAATTAATATTATATAACTGAAACAAAATTAAAACTAATTCGAATTTAGAATAATTAAACTATAATTAAATTGTGTAACAAAAGAAGAACAATATGAAGTTAGTGCGTGTGAAAAGTGAGAGACTAGAAGATGTAATGAGGTGACAGCGATGGATCACAGCCGCAACGAGATCGTCTAAATGTCTTCCATCAGCGAAATTTCTTTTAATGTGTTTTACGAATTTGAGGATACTTCAAACGTTCAAAAGTGGTCGAAATGACTACGAATATATTTTCTTATTTCCTCTTATCTGATATGTAAAAGTGTTAAAAAAATTAAGAAGATTAATTTGTACATGGATTTGGTGTTTTATATATTTTTATTTCTTGTATTTTGTATTTTATTTGTATTTTGTATTTTGTATTGTATTTGTATTTTATTTCTTTTATCAATTTAAGTGATAAAATTTCAGTATACACATTTTGTGAATGGATTCTTTGTCATCCATATTACTTATTGCCCTTAAGTGAGACGGGTTGCATAATTAATTCAATAAAACATATCGATCTAAAAATAAATGTGAGAAAGTATATCACTGGTATCATATTTTCTTGTTTCCACTTCCCTTAAGAAAATATAGCAGAAATTAATATCATCACTTTCAACTAGGATTCTGTCTTATATAATACCTTATAACATGAAAAATAGACAATGTGAAAATAATCACAGATAAAGAGGTAAATGACATATTATATAATTGTAAAACAATTGGTATAATGTTATAGATTAATGAATTTTTTTAAAAAATTAGAAGCCTGATGATGGAACATTTTCTCGGAAACATGTATCTACAAATGTTACATAAATAGGAGTTATGTCAAATAAATACTTAAGGATTCCGTGTTTTATTTATTTATAATTTGTGATTTACAGATCCATGACATCAGAAAGTTTATGAGGAATTAACATTACTGGTGGATTTAGCATTATATTGATTCTGATTAAACATAATGATAATTCGAAATTGATTTAGTGCCTTATATTTTGAAATTTTCTTATTTCCACTTCATTATTTTCTTATTTCTCATTTTAATAATAGAAGGTAAACAGAAGTTAATATTACTTTGAAGAGGGATTTAGTTACTCCGTAAATGAAGGAGAAACACCTTTCCCCACGAAAAGTAGTGACTAAAACATCGAAATAAATCGGAAGAAGATTAGAATCGATAACAGGTATTCTGGGCGCACGCAGGGGTTGGTGGCTGGCTTCTCCACCGGTACCAAATATGCTCCTAATCATGCCTCTCATGTCAGAACCTTTCCATCTTGTTTATAATAGCCATAAAATTCGCTGATTGTCTTTTTTTATGTTTAGTAGTCGTAATTCAATCAACAAAGAAAAAAATTGTAAAATTTGTATCACTTAGAAAATAATTTCTACATATGTTAAAAAATAAAAATTTCATTTCGGTAACAAACAGATCATTTTGATAATTATTTTCTGTCTCTCCTATTTCTCAGCAGCTTCAATTCGTCATAAGTATTTGTACACAGTTGTACTGTAAGCCGTCTCTCCTTGTACAACTGCAAGCTATTTTATCCTTGCCTGTACTGCACGCTGGTATGAAACTAGGTTTCGGCTGAAAAAAAAACACTTTCAAAATATTTGGATATAACGTATTATTTTGATTTATAATAATTGATTTTCAAAAAGTATAGAAATTAGTATAGTAATGACTAGTGATGGGATACACGATATATCGAAAAATCGATATATATTTTTTTCTTGAAAGGACGATATTTTTTCATTCAAATATTTGTCAAATCGATATTTAAGTTAAGATATATCGCTTCCTCTATATTATAAAAATACAATTTCCAACTTTATATACATATTAACGAGTTCTTCTACCCAAATCCAAAGGAATGGCGCCGGCATGAAATCCAAAGACTGCAGGAAAATAGGTGAAAGTAGTTGAAAACAATGGACTTTACTGTAAAGAGTATTATTCAATTATGTAAAATATATGTAATATGAAATATAGATATACTTATGCCCGAGGACTTATTTAACAACCCAGAAGAGTGACTGAAGGATATTTTATGTCTTCTGACGAAATCCCTAAAATTTTCTTTGGTCACACGAAGTATGGATGGTTTCTTCTGTGCCAATCTTACCGACCTTGACAAAACTAATGACGTAGATCAACAAAAGCGCTCATACACTTTACCAAACCTTAGGAATCTTAGAAAAATTTTTGTTTGTCTCACTTAGAATTAAATATTATAATTTTGATTGACCCAAAACTATGTTTTCTTATTTAGTTCCTATATACAGATTGTTATGGCTTATAAAATCATTAAACAAACAAACATCTTACAGCAACGTAGTGTTCTACGGCAGGTGTCGGAGTGATAGGCAGATTAGTCCAAGGTTCGTCATCTTTAAACAGCATTATGGGCATTCTATCGTACTTCTTGTGTAGTCTATACCTCTCGTAGGGATCTTTGAACCTGTTTAAACATGTTATTAATAATCTAAAAATCGAATAAATTAAAAATTAGCTTTTATTTGTTTTCTCAAACAAAGATTATCTACTATATATTTGTCAAATACCACTCACTCATTTAACACGAAATCTCAAAAACCACCAAATGGATTGGAATGAAATTCGATATGTAGCTTCCTCTACATACGGCGAGGGCCGTAGGTGCTCGCTAAGAATGGAATTTAAAACAATCGGCCTGGATCGCTACTAATTCACGAAAAATCCGATTACAATTTTTATTGGGTGAATAATAATAGATTAATTGTCATATGATATTTAGAGATAAGCTAAGTTAAAAAAATAGGTTAAATGTTTAAGCTGCACTCTTTGACCACAAATTAAGTTCCTTATAGTTGTAAACAAACAAAATTACGATTGCTTTCTGTGAACTCATGGTGGCTGCGGAGGTGTAACCTTACAAGTTTGAGTTGTTTCGTGACAAGGAGCTATTAAAAGACTTATGTTAAAGAGGAGGTTAAAAGACTTATGTTCTCTGGTGATGTCATGTAAGCCCAGTTCGATGTACGTATTCTTTACGAGCAACCAACCAACATTGCTTCACCAGTAGCTTCGTCCCCAACTACATCCTTCAGTTTTCCGGTCACAGAAACTGCTTTTCTCAACCAGGCCCAAGTTGTATTTTACAAATTGTACCGAACATTTCTGAATTTCATTCCTTGAACCTAGAATATATAGAATAAATAGAAACAGAAAGACTAAACTTTATTCGAAAAAACAAAAAAGTTGAGAAGTTGAGACTATATTTATTTAAAGTATGCCATATGAAAAGCTGATGGTCTGGTATCAAAGCTGGGTAAGATGGTAGTTCTTCCTCGAAGCTTCACTGGAGGACTATCAAAATAATATAAAATTAACAATTTGCAAAAGTCAAATTTACTTATTGAAATTATTCTAAGAATGGAATTCTTTAGGTTTATTTAAGTAATAATAATTATCAACGTTAAGGTTAACTTTTACTAATTTAAGTTGTCCTTAATCCTAATGATATTAAACCGTAGCGGAGCAGGGTACTTTCAGCTAGTATAATATATTTTTAGGCAATTGGACCAAAAAAATACTCAAAGAATGCATTTTAGTCTGAGTGCCCATGCATTGCTTTCTAATTAGCAAATATTCAGTTTTGTAAATTTCAAGCTACGAAAATATGGCACCTACTTACTTTTCAAGGGCGAACCTCAGATACTGGACGGGTCACAGCTGGCGGATATTGAATGTCCATCTGATTAGTGATGGGTCGTTCTGGGTGGAACGGAACTTGGAACTGGTTCCAGCTTTAGATCGGCTTGGAACGAAACAAATCGTCCAGGTTTTTCGTTCCAGCTGGAACCAAAACCAACGCCAAAAGATCTCTCATTTCGTTCCAAACCGGTTTAAAGCTAGAAAACAGTTCCAAGTTCCGTCCCCCCGTGCAATAGAGTTTAGATGGATCTCTGGTCTCGTTCCACACAAGGTCGTTCCGACTGCTTTGTGTTGATCCTGCCGCTGTTGATTTTCTCCCCATCACTCCACCACCTCACGCATGGGAATTTTCAAAATAAACCGCTTCCTTAGAAATTCTATTCTACCGGCAGAGCTCGGCTTTTTCTTTCGGATTAAGAGAAATGAACCACCCATGCTTTTAATTAAAATATTAAATAAAATAATTTTTTCGCTATTTGTTCAAAAGCTGTGCACAAGAGTTGATTACTCCTGTTTTCTCGGAACCAATGTGATTGGAAAATTTCGCTCAATTGTGCACCATACTTGAACTAACATTTTTTATTAAAAAAAAAAAACTTGTTTATTCAATAAAACTATTTTTAAAAGTTTGAATTTTTTTTAATAAGTATACTTAGCTATTTAAATCTTCTTAATATTAAAGTATCTATATACTTTTCAATTATAAAACAGAAGTAGATTAACAGGCCAATGTCACAATAAGGGATGGAACGAAACTGCATAGTAAGTAGGCCGTAGGTTAGTTAAACTGACGTGGAACGGAACGAAAACTGGAACGGAACGTAATATCTCATTCCACTTTTAAGTCGGAATGACCCTTTACTACATCTGATATCATGTGATGAGTAGCAGCAAATAAGGATTTACTTGAATGAGAACGGGGCTGCAATCATACAAGGGTGTGGAGAAATGATACTTTGGTGCAAGCTTAACCACAGTATGCTTCCTTGAATGGTTAGGCGATAGAACCTCAAAGGAATCAGATGATAAACCAATGATAGATCGCGCTGCTGTGTTGAAATTAATTGAAGCAGATGAGTTAGGGGAGAGAGACCCCAAAACTAAATGATCCGTTCTTCCTGGTAAGTGGTTGAGGTTGAAATCCAATTATGAATATATTGATAGAAAAAAACGGATATAGATCTAGGAAAAAAAAACTGAACGGAAGAAACATGGAACTTGTGAATTCACACTTAACATTTAGTCCAGTCAATAAACACATTATAGACTGCATGAAATATGCGATAATTTTTTACTTCATAGCTTCGTTAGGAATAGTTAAAAGATGAACATACTAAAAGTCCACGCACCTGGGGGGTGAGCTACAGGTGGGGGGAGAGGACAAGTTCCATTTTTTTGGTTTTTCGATTATATTTCGAAAACGGTTGACTCTTGAAAAAATAAATAAACATTCAAGCTAATTAAATTTCCTATAAAATTAAATGTACATAAATATGAACTAATTCTAACCGTTTTCGAAATATTCGTTATTAAAAATCGGTGATTTTCGGGGAAAAAAAACAAATGTTACCTCACTTTTTGTCAAACTTTTGCTTCTAGTACCTTCCACGATCGTTTCTCAGAAAAAATGTCAGAATCAAAATTGTAGAGCATTACATTTATTCAATTTCATATCGACATTTCTAGTATTTAAAGCAAACCAAATAAAATGGAACTTCTCCCCTCCCCCTACCGTTAGCTCAGTTTTAGTATGTTTACGTTCTAACGAAGCTATGAAGTCAAAAATTATCGCATATTTCATGCACTCTAGGCCCCTCATTGCAGTAGTCATTGACTGGACTACTTCCATAGGTTGCGCCGATTTCTGTAACGAGCGGTCGCGCGTTGTACAAAGTACAACACTCTATTTATAATCCATTTTTCTCTATTTTTTAAAAATTAAATCTATTAAATAAAATATTTTGAACATTCTAGATTTAAAATAAAATATATTTACTGCATATTAATTGGGAGAAGAGTATTTTGAAAATGAAAATATGTTTTTTGATTGAAAATAATAAAAAACAAATTTATAACTAAATAAATTTTTTATTTTTCAGTAATACAGTCAAATATAAGTATTTGCTTGTCTAAAATGGTTGTATTTATGAACAATTATTGTAATAAAAAATTTTGAGAAATGATTATACATGTAGAACGTAAAAATCCCTAGGCTCCCCCCTCTTATCTCTATCCTCAACAGTTTCTCTATCATGATCCATAATGTTTTTTATTTTATTTTTGCTCGAAATCCGAATCAATCTCCTTCAAATTTTGATTTAATTCTCTAGTTATTTTTTCTTCCTCTCTGGCGAAATTCGAGGAATATCTTCCAATTTTAAAGGTTTCCACTAAGTGAAAACATTCCGAATAATTAATATATCGCTCCATAAAACAATAAAAAAAAAAAAAATGCAAGAGAATCATTCTTACATTTTGCCAAATTCAGCTGATTGCCGTATGGGGACGAGACAAAACCAAAACGAGAGCGGTCGCTTGTCGTACTTTGTGCAACACTGAGGACTAAATATTTTCTATGCAGGAAACCATCGTTTCTACCACAGTGGAAAATTACTGGCGGCGAATAAAAAGAGTATCTCGAGGAATAGCTAAAGCCAATTTTCCGGGAAGTTCACCGGAAGCGAGAGAGAGGGAAAACAATAGTACAAAACACAAAGTCGCGAACGGTGGAGGGTAAGATCAATGATTGAACAGAGCGAAATGGTCAAAATTGCTAAAGAAAATTGAAATTGAAAACAAACGAATCAGACTAAAAGGAAAATTTTAAAAAACTGTCGTTTTCTCTGCAGACTTATTAATATGACGAAAGAAAGTCTATTGGAGGTAAGTTTGGACATGAAACTCTGCGTACCTCCATCTCTCTCTACTTCCAAGTTGCCACAAGTCTTGATCTGACCTGAGTCCTATTTTTCCAAATGATATCGATCCTCTGTCATTGCTTCCATTCTGTGGATACAGCAGTCTCTTTATCTTCCAATTTTTGCGATATCATTTACGTACATCTTCCTTGGTTGTCCCGGAGGTGTTTCCTTCTGGTCTAGCTTCTAACAACCACATAGCTTTTCTTTCATCGTCCATTATGGTTACATGCCCAAACTAATTCAGCGCTGTTCAATAGATTCTCCAGCTGGCACAAGTTAAAGTTTATCACGAATATTTTCATTGCTTATTCGGTCCCTTCGGGTTTTCTCTTATATCCTTCTGAGAATTCTCTTTTCCGCTGCCGTTACCTTGCTTGCTTGCTTATCTAGGAGCTTTCTGCACCAAAGAGTAACACCGGTAAATATATGGGTACTTATGGCTTTGTATATGTACTTTTTACTTTACTTCCTATTACCTTTGAGCATATTTTAGTAGAGTGCACTTGTTTTCTTCATTCCTAGTTGTTTATTTCGTTTAACGTCACTTTATGCTGCTATAGCTAATCGGACGGTGGTAGTCCTAAATTTTGCCTATCCAGGTATGATTATGATAGGGATCTTTAACGAGTACCTGACATTGCGCAGGCTCGGGCCCTCCATTCTACGTCCCTTCCGAAGGACGGCATAGCTAAGGATTATTTACTGGTCTAAGGTCATCTGCCGGGCTGCGAACCCGCCATCTTGGGTTTAGTAGGTTGCTATGCTAACCACTACACCACAGGTGACCCCTTCATTCTTAGTATTTCCTTTTCTACATTTCCGTTCTTACTCAATACTGTACCCAAGAACCGGTGGACATCTACATATTTGGTGTACCAAACAATTTGCTAGTATGAAGATAGTATTTCAATATTTTCCTACCTTACATTTATTTATAACAGTAAGAGAAAGTTATATTACTTAGTTAATATCGATTACCGATTTTCTGTTCTTGTAGAATTACTTTTCGGATACTTTGACGAATAACATGGACTGTACTATTTATTACTCTAGAAAAAAAAAAGTATTCTGTTTCTATTATATTTTATGAATATTATTTACCTGAATCCTTTTTGTAAATTGGCCAAGTTCTTCAGAGTATTGCTTTTACAAGCTTTCAGTACAGCCCAAGTGAAAACATTTGGGTTGTAAATTGTCTGTTCTTCGGGGAATTCGACTATTCTTCGCCTTTTAGCGATAGTGGTTCTTAAGTATGGTCTTTCTGCCGTGCGAGACTTGAATTCATATCTGTATATTTTGTCAGGTTGTGACGCCATCCTGAATAATAGATCTAATAAACTTTTGTAACCTATTCGATTGTTCAATAAACAACCAGATAACACGTGTTTCACATTTCAATACTTCTTAATCGAACATAATTAATAAATTATTACTAGGGATTGTCAATTATCGATTCCATTAGTTCTATTGAAGAGTATCGATATTGGGAATCGATGGTCCAAATTCGATCCCTAGGTAACAATACGATTAGTTTCCTAAATATTTAAAAAAATATTTTTATTTTATCTTTAGCAAGTGTGTACTAGTTTAAAAATTCTTGATACAGAATTCTAAATCAGTTTCTCTCAATAATCAAACATTGCTAATGCAACCCAAACGTCTGATACTTGAAGATGTGTATTCGCAGTTACAAAACGAAGAAGCATGGCTACAACTTCAAACTAGCAAAGCAACAACTTCTAAACAATGATAATGAAAATAAAAATATATATAAATAAATGTATAGCTATAAAGCTATTATTATTTTACGGCACTACAACTCGGTGTTGTGTCCTGGCCTCCTCCACCACCTTTCTCCAGTTTTCTCTGTTTTGTGCTACACCCGGCTACACCATTCGACCACCTCAGATTCTATCGGACCCTTCTTCTCGTGCCATACAGAGGTTTCACTAACAGCTTTTTAGGAATGGCCTCATCATCCATTCTAGCCACATGACTAGCCCATCTTAGCCATATAATCTTCAATGGCTGAACTGCATCTGCTTCGTTGTATTTTGAGTAGACCTTGTTTTTTCTCCTTCGTCAGTTTCCATCGACAAAAACTCCACCCAAGATTCTTCGAAGGATTCTTTTCTCGAAGACAAGGGGGATCATGCTCAATCTGTTTGGATACAGACTATGTCTCCGTTCCATACAAAAAAACTGGGCGGATTAAAGATTTGTACAAATGGATCTTGGTCCATCGGGATAGAAGGCGAGAGGAGAGATCTTTGTGTAGGCTAAAATAGCACCTGTTAGCCATCCGTATTATTTTCTTAACTTCCACCTGCATGGTACGTTATCCTTGGTCACCATTGAATCCGAATAGGTAAATTGGCCCACTTTCTCGAAGTTAAAGGGGCCAATATCGATGGTCTCATCCGATCCGAGTACTTCTCCTGTGACCATGGGCTTAGTCTTCCCCTCATTCACCTCCAGCCCAAATGTTCTGGTGGCCTTTAGCAGGACTAGGAATCCCTCAATAATGAAGTTCAATAACTGTCCCCCTGTTGTCCACGTCATGTGCATACGCCAAAAGCTGGACCATCCTAGTGTACACTGTCCTCATGGTTTGCAGACCAGCATCTCTCACTGCCTTTTCAAGTACCAAGTTAAACAGGAGGTATATAATGCCTCTCCTTGCCGTAGTCCTTTTCTCGAGGGAAACTCTTCCGTCCTTCGCCCATAAATCTGCACAGTGTATCTCACATCCCTCATGATCAGCTTTACCAGAAATTTTAATGCTATACAGCTATAAATTTAAAATATATAACTATAAAACTTATAAATCTATCAGACTGTTAATTATGACATATCGAAATGCACAACAACATTGAAAAGCAAGATTTGTGTTTAAGAGTGAAAGTTACGTGTTGGGTCTAGTCTAGGTTGTGACGAACTTTCCAATGTTTGCACTATTCTTAGATCTTAGATAGATAATGTTGTTAATTCTTTGAAGCTTATGCATGATTATCATGTCTTCTTAAAATAGTTGTATCGACAGCGTAAGTCTCTACAAGTTTCTTGACCGATTGGAATATCTACAATTTTTTGGTGATTCTCCATCAAAGAAAAAAATCAATACACAGTTTATCTCTTCGTACAATGTGCTCTAGGAGATAAAAAAAAATAATAAAAAAGGTTGAAATGTTTACTTTTTATTTCAAGTTTTAAATATGACATCCTCAAATTTCTTCACTTAATCATTTCAATTTTAGATAGGAATTAGTGAAAAATGTAAACATTATAAAAAAAAACAAAAAAAAAACTTCTTCGTTTAAAAATGTTTCTATAATCATTCAGTTAGTAAGTTAAGCCTTACGATTTATTCATAAAAGGAAAAAAAGTCAGACTTTGATTAAACACTATTAACCCTCATGTTTAAATTACCACTTTTATCATTACCACCCAGTCACAAAATACGCGCAGAGTATGTTTGGACGGCATTTAACAGAAGAGAAACAATCCTCATAGAAAATCTTAAATAGTTTGGTTCTCTTTCATGAAATAGAAACGTTTTATTCTATTTTAAATAGTTTTTCAGAAATCTATTTTTCCATTAAAATACCTGAACCAAGAGATGGTTCTTTTCTGTTAAAAATAGGAAGCACTAATCGTATCCAAAACCACCTCTAACTCGTTTTTGCATATTTTGTGGATTGGCTCCCTTCTGCTAAATGCCGCCCATTTGCTAATGTGCTATGAATCTAAAGCAATGATATTATCAAAGCTATTGCATTGATTTAATTTTGAGCTGAATATCATGTCGAGCCCTACAAGCTGGTCAATAGTTTTTATATATTAATTAAATTTGTTTAAATATTAAATTATAAATTGATATCGTCAAAATCCATACTGCTTACTGCTTGTTTGATACCATATTTATAGTTAAAAATGTTTTTTGTTTGTTTATTTCGTTTAACGTCACTTTATGCTGCTATAACTAATCGGACGATGCTACGGTGGGATTCCTAAATTTTTCCTATCCAGGTATAATTTGGATAGGGATCTTTAACGAGTACCTGACATCGCACAGGCTCGGGACCCCCATTTTACGTCCCTTCCGAAGGACGGCATAGCTAAGGATTTTTTACTCCCTTTAAAAAATCCTAAGGTCATTTGACGGGCTGCAAACCCGCGATCTTGGGTTTAGTAGGCTGCTATGCTAACCACTTCACCACAGGTGACCCCAAAATTGTTTTTAGTGTGACAAATAAATTGTTTCTTAAATAGACTAGTTTAAAAAAAGTTCATTTAATTGTTTGTAATTATTAAAAAGCAGTTTCTATACTATTTTTCCAAGCAAATGATAATAGCTTTGACCAAGCCATTTAAATATTTTACGAGCTTCTTTTTAAAACTATCTATAGCCTAATTGGGCTAAGGCCTTCAAATTTGTTCAGGTAATAAATCTACAAATATAAGTATACACGACAGATAATTAAACCATTTGTAAATCCCATACAGCCAAGGGCATTTTATCATATTTCTAATTAGGAGATAATAAGGTTATAATGTTTGTTTTTATCTTGAAAATATCCAACTATGTAATAGTGAGACAATTAATAAACAGAGAGAAATTCAATGGTGAATTTCATATTTATGTAGGAATACTAATGAAATTTTATTTCCCTTTGTACTAAGTTGTAACAAACGTCTTTGTGCATAAGTATAGATTAATTTCTGATTTCATATTTTAAATATTATTGAATATTTCACTTCAAAGTGTAGTGTTTCATCTTTCTGCGTGTAATTGAATTTTCTGCCGGTATCACTCCTTTGGTTTTGTGGCAAAGAGTTTTTCACATCCATTTTTATGTAAATGAAATAAACGAATCAGCAAAGCTCATCATAAGACTCCTATGCAATCCCCAGTTCATCTCAATTGATCATAATTAGAAGTTAAACCATAGTATTAGAATTTTCCTAATTTAAAGTTTGTATTTTATTATGTCCATAATTATGAATGTTAAAAATAAATTATCTTTTTATAAAAGCTATATTCGTGCTGAATCATATAATTTGGGAACGATGAGCAGTGGCATTGTCGTGTTACAAAATGGATTGGTTTACTAAAGCAGGCTTGAACTCAAAACTGCATAAACTCTTCCTATCTGGTCACAGTAAAGGTTTGAAGTCACTGCCCAACCATCAACAAGCTAAAAATAAAAACAGGCCTTCGAAGTTCCTCCAAACGCAAAGCATCATCCTCCCCCCCCCCAAAAAAAAAAAAAAAAAAAAAAATGAAATAAAATAACTAATCCAAGACAACCATATGGCAATATATCGATGGATAACTGATACTTTTTTTTATGGCACAAATTTCTTCCGTTGCCTTTGACATTTTTTCTTCTGACGAGTGCTTTAAAAATATAAATGACACCATACAGCCAATATAAGTCGTAGGAATGTAGTCCAGTAAATGCAAAATATGAAAATAATGACGTGTATTTTACGGTACTTGATTAAAACTTCATACATAACATTCTAACAGTAAATTTAATCAGCTTTAGTTAGAAAAAAAGTTATTTTAAACCGGATTAATAGTTTCGGGGTTATAGAAGTTTTAATCAAGTCCCGTAAAATACACGTCATTATTTTCATATTTTGCCATTTAAAAGAGTGCCAAAAGAGTGCCACAAACGAGTTTTCGCGGAGAAGTGGGCTTGACCGCAAATTGGCCAATTTCTACAATTTTTCCCAAGACTATAAGTGAGGAAAAATATGGTCCGATGTCGGAGTTGTTTTTTTTATTTCGTAGGTACTGGTTCCAGCTACAACTAATATATGAAGACTCTCTTCGATAAAAAGCTTTGGTTTCGTGTTAGATGAAAACAACTAAAATAAACAGTATTTTGGGCGTTTTTGTGTATGACGCTGACGGCTGCCATAGTAGCAAACTTCAGATTCGGATTCAGCATCCAAAAAACATAAAGATCCGTTGAGAATAAAAGTTCGGTAGTTTTTTTTTTTAATCTAATTTTACTGGACTAATGAAATCATAAGCCAAAATAATAAACATTGACATTAATTGAAGGAACAGATATATTCTCATAGGATTAATTATGAGATGTTATTATGAATTGTGTTCATGCACAAGGGCATTTGTAATAACCAATTAATTCTATTTTAATTAATATTGGTGTGATAACGTTATAAATAAAGGTTTGAAGATCAACCTTGACATTATTTCCCCCTCCATTACAGCCTTGTGGCTGTCTAGACCTGATATTGTTTTGTTTCTTCGATCAGCTGATCGTATGGCGGGTTCAAAAGCGATTTCAAAGTTTCTTTAGAATTGTGTAGTCATTATCTAAGCCTAGAATGTATCATTTCTGACTAACATCATCTCTGTATAAATAAAAAAAACAGTCTTCTGTTATCAATGATTTAAAACAGTAATAGAAAAAAAAGTTTTATATGTCTCAGTTATGCTTATTTAAACAGAAGGTCAGCTTTAGTATTGTCTTATCTCCTGTTTTATTAGTCTATCTCCCACTTATGTCAGGCACTTGATAGCAAAAGTAATGATTCCTTGGAGTTTATTATTTATTTTTGTGAGTATTTTTTTACTTACACAATGTTCAAATCAGCCCGAAGTGATTACACCGCAAGGAACCCTTAAGGGACTGTATTTGAAGACACTCAATAAACGTCTCATTGCTAGCTTTGAAGGAATACCCTATGGAAAGCCCCCTATTGGTGACAACAGGTTCAAGGTAATTTCTTATTCTATGATTTTAAATGATAAGTACACTTGTATAATCAATTTTTTCTTCTTCTGCTATTTAATATTATTTAATATAGAAGCCTGTTGCTGCTGGTCCGTGGTTTGGGGTTCTAAATGCTACAAGAGAACCCCCGATGTGCTTACAGTATGATTTCTTTCAGGAGACTCCTATTTTAACTGGATCAGAAGACTGTTTATACATCAATGTATACACACCTAAAGTATGTCTCTTAATATTTTTGATTTAATTACTTTGTATTTTATAAAATGTTAATAACTTACAGCTTTTAGTTGCCAACAGGTAAAAATCAGACGAATCTACTTGATGTATTAGCTTTTATTCATGGTGGTGCATATGTGGTTGGAAAATCAGGATCATACAAACCTTTTTTGCTGCTTGACAGGGATATTCTATTGGTAACGTTCAATTATAGGCTCGGGCCTTTAGGTATATGATTTATTTCATTTTAAGTTATTAACATTGTCTTTATTTTATTTCATCTAGTTATGTTAGTTTTCCAGTTTCTTTATTTGTTTAATCTTTCATTTATTTCTGTTTTTTTTAATTTATAATTTATTCAAATCTGTATTCTATTTTTATTGTGTTCAATATGAATGAATCAATGAAAACTTTTTGCCATTGAAAGTATTTATAAATAATCTTTTTATCTGGTATTTTTTCAAAGTGACAGAATTTTTTTTTTAAATACTAAAAAAAACAACTTTAATCTTCACAATTTATACCAATAAGAAAATACTCTTTGGCTGTGTACAGAATTAAATAAAACATGATCCACTAACTTATAATGTCTGAAAAAAAAATGATTAATTTTGATCGATCATGTACTATGTGGTTAAATTAGATTCAGTGTCATTCCGGTGCTACTGGTAGCAGACAAACCAATGCATTAGTAAACTCAGCTTAACAAATTAATTTGTTAACATTTCATTATTCACTGACACTAATGGTTCTATAAATACACATTTTCCATACACTTCAAACAGGGCTTAAACATATCATGATAATTAAAAAATTAATTACATAAAAGCAAACATAATTTTAAAAAAAATTACTAAGCAATGATAAATTTATGAAATTCTTGATTAATGAAGTTTATATCCATCTCTTGTGTTCATTACATCTGGTATTTGATAAGGTATAGGTCTAATGTGAGTTTGAATAAAATATTGAGAGAGAATAAACTCTTTTTCACATCTAATGCAAAACTATATTAAATCATTTTAATTTAAAATTTTGTAATTTTAATTTTAGTTTTTCAAAATACTGCTTGCTTTGATTTAATTAATTATTTTAATTATCCTAATATGTTTCATATACCTTGGTTAAAGAATATGTGGACATAAACACTTAATTAAAAATGAAACTCTTAGGTGAGAAAATAAAAAAAATAAAAAAATCAGGTGGAATATTTGCAAGTCAGTATACATTAAAACTGACTGATGATAAAATTGGATCAAATTTTGTAATAAAAGAATAAAGGCTTTACTTTTATATAAATGTTTTTCAGATATCATGACAAATTAACACAATTCCTTGCTGAATATCGATAGAGTAAACATTATTGCATGAGTTTCCTAACATTTCAGACAGAAATGTTATAACAAAATTAAATAAGAAATTACTCTCAATTTCAATTAAGCAAGTATGGTTTGAGCTGGAGCATGGTACTGAGTGGTGACAAATGGCCACATCTGTTGTATTATGAACATCAGGTTTAATAAATTGCTCAAGAACATTTTTGAAAAGTTGGAAAACACAGAATTGGATAGACATTTAAAAGAAAAAAAAAATTTGAGTGCAATACATATTCAGACTGAACTGATATAAACAGTTTTCTGTTTAGTTAAGTTTATGATGTCCTCTAGTTAAAATAAATGTTTTTCTAATGTTGACTATAAGCTATAATCTTAACTCATAAAATATCTGCTATGTGAATTTATATTTAATTTCATTTTCCCAGGATTCCTTAGCACAAACGATGAGGTAGTACCCGGAAACAATGGTTTAAAAGATCAAGTTTTAGCTTTACAATGGATTCAGAAAAATATAGCTGCATTTGGTGGTAATCCCGAAAAAGTTACGATAGCTGGTCTGTCTGCTGGGGGCGCTAGTTGCCATTTTCATACTTTATCTCCTCTTAGCAGAGGTTAGTAAGATATTTTTGTTATTGTAATAAAGGTAATAATAATAATATCTTCTACAATTATCTTTGAAATTATTTACAAAAATCAGGGATGGTTCACATGTAAATTGTAAATTTTCAAATTGTTCTGTAAAGAATTACAATTCTTTGGTTGGTGGTTTTTGAAGGTTGTGATAATTCAAAAAAAATATTTTCTTAATAGTAAGGAAAGTAGACATAAATGTTAAATCAAGAATAAAACCTCTATTGAGGAAGTCCATTGAATACCTCAAGCTGTTTAGAAATCAGTCATTTAGGTGGAGAAATCATGAATTTCCCCCCAAAAAATTATAATTCTAAAAGTAAATTACTATACAGTATAATAATAATTTTGGAATTGTGCAAGTTATATCCGTTAAAAATATAGTTCAAGTAATAGCAGCGTGACGTTTAAAATGGGCATGTAAAGTCGTTGGGTTTAATAATGATCGAATTCCAAAAAAAAGTAATCAGTTTTGAGCCATTAGGTAAATGACCGAGGGGTAGACCGAGACGAAGATGGGAGGATTGCTTCAGGGCCGACCTGGGGGATTTAGGTTTTGGAGGGAAGTGTGCGGTCGACGGTTGGTGGTGTCGGCACCTTCGGGTTTGCTAAGCCTCTATTTATTTATTTATTATTATAATAATTAATTTATGGCATTAATTATAATAAAAATTAATTAGTGATGGGAAAGTTTCTGAGTCGGACCCAAAAATAACCATGAAGACCTAGATAACATTCAAAGATCTCCAGAGTGCATTCATATGTATATTAAAAAAAAAAAAAATATCAATGGATGTATGAGAGGTCAATTGAATTTCCATGCGACACCCAGAAAAATATATGCCTTGTTTCTGAATAGGTTATTTTTTAAAAATTGTATTACCTATTTAATCATAGGTCATGTACTTGTTAAATAGTGTTTATAGTATTAACAATTAAGAATAATATTTCTTTTTTTGAATAAATTGTGATTGTACAGACAAAAATGGAACAAATATTTTTGGTGAAGACATATGACAAATTGTTGTAAATAAGTCTTTTATAAAAAAAAATAAAAATAAAAATATTTCTGTTTAAGGCTTGTTCAAACATGCAATTTGCTTGAGTGGAATTGCTTTAAATCCAATGATAATTCCTAGTGGCGATGAAAAAGCTAAGATGATAGCAAATGAGCTGGGTTGTCCTACTCATGATTCTCTTCTGATGATCAATTGTTTAAGGGATAGACCAGCAGAACATATTGTTGGATTGACGCAGAAACTTTTGGTATCTTTTCTTTTAAAATATTTTAAAATATGAGGCTGTTGAGAACATTTGTACGTGTAAAAATATAACTTTAAATATTGCAGAAATAAAAACAAACTATTCTAAATTGTTTGCAAATTTGTATGATTTAACTACAAAGGATATAGCCTGTTAATCTTCTCAAATTGTTTTATCTTCTTTATAGAAATGATTTTTCAAGCATGCTAGTTATACGTGCACTAAAGGAGTAAAGTAGGCTATTATTTAAAACAAAACACTGAAAATATTAGTTTACTTGAATGAAATAGAACATAAATTTTAATGTATTTTAATAAAATACATGTTTTTAAAACAACATAAATTTATTATTTTAAAATTAGAAAATTTTTATTGATAACCTTCAAAAGCAACACAAGCTTTGCTTTGCTAACATTCCTGCTCCACTCCCTCGTAAGTTTCAACTTTGTTAGGTTGGCAACATTTGTTTATTTCCCTAGGCTGTTTTGCTTAGTTTAACTCTTTAGGAAATAAAAGGCTTTATTATTCCATGATAACTAGGTATGTAATGTTCACATTATGAACAAGCTGAAGAAAAAATATATATATTTTCAGTAATAAATATGTTATCAAAGTTTCCTTTATTTATTTAATTTTAATTTTTTTTAATTGAATATAGTTATTAAAGTTGAATAAAGTTCAAATCCATAGTAAAGTTACCCTAACTCCCCCATTACATTGTTATTTACTTAATTTTTCCAGTTCCTGTAACTGTAACGTAAAGCTGTAACTATCAATTAGATACGTTTGAAGAAATATTCCTCCATAATTTTTGTTTTTATTTAATTTTACCTTTGTATTGCTTCTATTCATTCATTCATTTTTTTTTTTACTGCCCTCTCTATTTAATTTAATTTATAATTTACTGTATTCTCTATTGTATTTTTTAAATATGGTTTGTCTAATTTTATTTGTTCCCTCTTAATCTGCTATAATCACTAGATGGTAACTAGGTTTTATGACACATACATTATTTGAAGTATATGACATAGAAATTATCTATATTAGTAAAAATTTCAAACTTTTCTGCCATGAAAATTGAAATAAAGGTTTTTAAAATATTTTCAACTAAGTTACATCATAAAACAAGGCTTTCAATCAAGTTTTTATCATTATCCCCTAATGCATTCCAGCAGTGAATAATCTCATCTCTCTTTAGATATTTTTATTTTTTTAATAAACGCATTTCATATATGAGTACGAGTATGTTATCATTTATGTATTATTGATGTATTTATTGTTTTAGGTTTGGAGATCGCACCCTATGATTCCCTTTGGACCAGTTATTGAACCTGTTGGTCAAGATGCTTTTATTTCAGAGAAACCGATAAATATTATCAAAAGAAGCGAAGCAGCAGATGTTCCTATTATAATATCTTTTACTGCTGATGAAGGTTTAGTTGGTGTGACAGGTATTTAACAAAAGAAATTGGAACTAGCATTTTAAACTATTTTTAATTTTTTTAATGAATCCATCCTTATTGTCCACGGAACTTATTGTTTTTGAAAAGTTATAATGAGTTTATGATAATTTTTTTAATTTTCAGATATTATAAGCAATCCTGATTTGTTCAATGAATTACTGTCTCGTTGGCATGAACTGATGCCTCATATGGTGGGTTATGATTACATAGAATCGTTTCATAAAACGAAAATAAACAAGGAAATTAAAGAATATTACAAAATTGACAATACCACCAATGGTCGTAAAAATCTAGTCAAGGTTCAGAAATTTTTCCTACTTATATTACATTAAAATAATGCAATATTGCTTAATTTTTAACTACTGACTTTTATTATAAAATAAAAATATTGATTTAAGATTTTTTATATGCATTCTGGCATAACATAATTTAATAACTGAAATAGGTAATATAAAATTATATGTTATAAAAGGAGAATTATCAGTTGATATATACATGATAGCAGAAATATACCGCATATAACAGGATTGATGAATTTGTCATTTCAATTGTATTTTTTTTTTTTTTTTTTTTTTTTTTTTTTTAATTTCAGTTTTGAATGCTTAACATTCATCCTCAGTACTAAAAACATACAAAAAAATCAAAACATCAGCACTTTGCTACATAAATTATATACAGGGTGTCCCGAATGACAAAACTTCTGGAATTTATAGGGGACCGAAAAACTAAGACTGTAATGTTTGTCCAACATGGTCCAGCTTTCTCCGCCGTAGGTGAGAATAGGCAGGTATACTGACTTATAGATGTGCATCTTTGTCTTTTTATCCACTTCACGGCAGCTGAGGATACTGCTAGTGATCTGGTAGTATGCTTGATTTGCCTTCGATATTCTGTTTGAAATCTCCGCATCTATCTTACCAGAGTCAGTAATTACGGTACCTAAGTAGGTGTAATCCTTCACCACTTCAAGAACCTCTCCGCTGCAAACCAATTGGACGTCTTCCTGTTCCTCTCTTGCCATAACCAGCACTTTACTCTTGGAGGCATTTATTCACATACCTTTTCTCAGCAGCTCTTCTTCCCATTCTACCAGTGCTTGCTGTAGTTTCTCCTTAGAATCGGAGATGAGGACAATGTCATCGGCATATAAAAAGCTTTCTACGAGGACTGTTCTCATATTCCAGTATCCAATTTTAGTCCAGGCAGTCCAACGCTTGCAGATTTTATGGATCTCGTCCATAAAGTTTATAAACAGGAGGGGGCTTAAACTATCTCCCTGTCTAACTCCTCTCGCAATCGGAAAAGGTTCTGATTCTGTGCCATTTATCCTTATCACTCCAGTGGCTCCCTCGTGGGTCGACTTCACTGCCTCAATCACATCTCCTGTCACACCCTTTTGCAACCAAAGCATTCCAAATTTCTTTTTTTGGAACCGAGTCAAAAGCTGCCCTGAGATCGAGAAATGCAAGGTACAGGTTTTTGTCTCTGTCCCGGGGCTTTTCTGACATAATCTTGAGGTAATAAATTCTGAACTTTTGAAGATGGTATGGGTAGTGATTATCAGCTTTCAAAGTTTACCATATTGCTTGCCGCGATATTGCTAATGCAGCAGATGCTCTTCGGATGCTAGTCTCAGGATTGTTATCGAAGTGGCATTGGACACAAATTCTTCTCCGATAATCTGCTCTTATTGTTGCCTGGAATTGGTCACCTTCATTACGTATTAAGAATGACCCAGTCTCTCGTAGTCTATGAAAAGTTAACGAAAAGACTTGTCCATTAGGCACTCTTCTATTTGGAAATCAGCGCACATACTCCTGCACCGCTTCTAAAGCATTACCGTTACAGAAACCATACACAAAAATCATATCAGCGTATTCAACATTAGAATATGTATGCGGCATTGTGGCTGATGCTATTCACACAAAAATATCTGAGTAACTGACTGAAGACTGATTTAGAAATTATAATCCTAGAAGGAAGCCAAAATGTTAACAAATAAAAGAATGTAAAGGATAACATTAAGTGTTTATATATCTCACTGCCTAGCCTGACAAACTTTGAAAGGTGATAATCGCTACCTGTAACATTTTTGTTTTGTTTCTTTTTTTTGCGATTTTCTCTAAAACTAAGCAAAAACGAGCAAATCTCTAAAGGACTTTTTGTCTTAGTTTTTCGGTCCCCTATAAGTTCCTGAAGTTTTGCCATTTAAATTCGTGACACCCTGTATATTAAATTTTTAAAAATATAAATCAAGAAATTAAATGTGTTGAGTCACTCACCTTATGAGGCAAAATGGAAAGGGCTTCTGAAAGATAGGGCCTACAGCAGACTCAGTGTATATCTGTTCAAGGTCCTGTCTTTCAGAACATATGAAAATTCTTTTAGGTTTAATAATGAGAGTTGGAAAAAACGGTTGTGTATAAACAAAATGTTTCTATGCTTTATAAATATTTCAAATACATTTTTTCACAATCTATTCTATCATATAAAAGGACAAGCTATTTTTCGTTTGTGATCACTAACCGCAAAAACTACTTAATCAATCTGAACCAAATTTTTAACCAGATCGTCTCCATAGTTCAAGGAAGGTTTAGCAATAATGAAATTTAAAGATTTTCAATTATATTGCCATAACCATCGACCGATAGGTGGCAAACACCATTCCAGAGAGGTTACATTGGTACGGTGTTAAAAAGGGCTAGACATTTATGATAAAAATTACTTATCTTTAATTCATTTGTTAATAAAAAAAACTATAAATATTTGGAGCGACATGTGGATCCCAGTGCAGTTTAAAAATTGACTGATATGTGACCATTTTGCAATGGTAAAACTATTAATCCTAACTGTACCAAATTATAACTACAACATCTTCATAGTTCTAGGAAGGTTTATAATAATAATTTTTACTATAATAATAATTAAAATGTATAGTCTTGAGTGCCAGAAACTAGGTTTGCCAAACTGCCATATATTTTTATGGTTAGAAATTAAAATCCAACCAGATTGATCGATAAAATTACTTCTGCCAAAGTGGATGTCTAACTATGCTTTTATGTACTCTTTACACCTAATCAATGCAATTTTAAACACGTTAAAATTACTGCTAGGCGTGAAAATATCATTGATGAAATAAAGCTAAATTCCATACTTCAATACAAGATTTTTATCGGTAAATATGTGAAATTCAATTATTAGTTAAAATAATGTAAGTCCTTTATTCTGTAAGAGAATCAAAGGTACAGACCAGTGAACCATCTTTAATCATTCGGTACAAATCCTGGGATATGCTGATGATATCGACATTATTGGGAGATCAAAAGCTGCAGTGGAAGAAGCTTTTCTTGCCTTTGATGATGCTGCCAGGAAGCTAGGACTTGTTGTTAATACCAACAAAACCAAATATAGGATTGCTGGCAAACAAGGAGGTACCAACGAAAGTTTGGTCGAAATTGGAAATTACTCTTTCGAACAAGTTGAGGAATTTGTGTACCTTGGGTCTCAAGTCAGTGCCATTAATGATGTTTCGGCAGAGATAAAGAGGCGAATAACATCGGCCAACATTGGTTCTCTATCTACAAAAACAAGATTATACAAGACCCTGATTCGACCAGTGCTAACCTATGCCTCAGAAACTTGGGCCTTTTCGAAGTCAGATAAAAAGGACCTCCAAACGTTTGAGAGAAAGATGCTAAGACACATTTACGGTTCAGTAAAGGATGGTTCAGCTCGGAGAAGACGCATGAACAGGGAAGTGTAGCAGCTGATTGGTGAGCCTGATGTTGGCAAAATTGTGAGGATTGGTAGGCTCCACTGGGCAGGCCATGTAGCAAGCATGGGGACAGATGAGATCCCAAATAAACTTTTGAATGAGCGCCTACATGGAACCTAGAACCCTGCTCGGAGTACGGAATTGGAGAGCAGTTGAACTTAACCGAATAAACTGGCGGAAGCTGCCTGAGGAGGCCAGGACCCAGTAATGGGTTGTTGCGCCAATTGGATGGATGATGGATGGAAGTTCTTTATATAAGAAAGCGGGCGAAGCCGTGATGGGGTTTGCTAATATTTTATATTTTTAAGTTCACTTTCTTAATTCTTTTGATTATATGTAGTGTCATGCAGGCTGGATTTTACTTGAAAATGTATACTTCCTTAATTATTTACTTGTCAAAAAAAAAAAATACTGTATTCTGCTTGAACAAATTAATGACTAATAATTATCTATTAACTTACTGAATCTCTGCATAATAGTATAGAATTGATGTTATTAAAAAATGATAAATGATAGAAATTGATGCCAATTTTTTGATATTATAAAACTTATAAAACTTTCAATTGTTATATATTTATTATAAAAATTAATGTAACATTTCTTTCTAGTTTTTCAATAAACTAACCATCATAGATATGGCAAATCATCCATTAATTCCTAATCAGATGTGCATTATTACGTTGAAGAATATTACATAAGTTAGTTCTGAACTGTTTGCATTGTTACAGATGGTCGGTGACTGTTTCTTTCTGGCTGGAATCAGTAAGCTTGCTAAACTTCACTCTTCTCTCTATTCGGCTCCGATGTATATTCAGAAGTTTTCATACAGGGGAAAACATTCTGTCACAGAACTTATGAATGTGAAAGAAAATCTAGGTAAATATCCCCCCTACTATTAATTCTTTTATGTTAATTAACTCATTGAATTTTCTAGTTAAGTCTTGGATATCATTCTTTAAAAATTTTTTGAATTATCTGTTTCATCCTAATATTTAGATAAATAAATTTAGTTGTTTTCATTCAAAGGTTATATCACTGATACTTTGCATGTTTTTAATTCATTAACTTATAATCAGATGTTGAAAACTTTCTGGGCGCACAATGAAGAATTTTTGTATTTTTGCTGACAGTCAATTTAGAATATTTTATGGATATGATTTTTATAATTAGAAAATTATTAAACAAGAAGGATAAGTTATACTTATGTGTTTACCAGAGTGAAATTGAAATGGCTTAAGAGTGTGAAACAGAGTTACTATTAGTCTGGTAGCTAATGATGCATTAATTTAAAAAATAATACTATGGCTACCAATATACTTGATCCATAGTCCTTATTTGTTACAACTATTCTTCTTCTCTGTGGCACTACAACCCTTGGTAGGTTCTGGCCTCCTCAATGAGCCACTGTCATTCAGCTCAATCCTAACAGGCTTTGTTACAACTACGATCGTCAAAACTGGATAAGTTTTTTAGAAATTTTCAGTTTTTTTTTTTCCGCTGAAATAGGAATAAAAAGTTTGTCCTCAAGAATTAAGCTCATATTTCTTGTGAACAAGATTACAAGATGGCTTGGTTCCTGTTGTCCAAAATGGGGTACATTACAATCAAAACTGCATAAATTCTGTTCATCTGTTCATAGTAAAGTTTGGGTCCACTGCCCAACTATCAGGAGCAAGCTCAAAATGCAATATGTTCCAAATGATCTAATGTTTGGCAGTATTTCGATGGATAACTGACCCTCCTTCTATAGTACAAATTTCTTTAGCAGCTGCCTTTGTCTTTAGACTGGATCTATTTTCTTCTGACATTGTACGTGTGTTTTAAAAATATGAATGATCCCATAACGCCAACTGAAGTTATTTGGAATTAAAGCATTTGCCAAAGTAAACACTGACATAAATATCAGGAACAAAAATATTCTTAAAGGATTAATTATGAGAGTTGGAAGTAAGAGTTGTGTTCTTGTACAAGGACTTTTGTAACAAATATTTTGTTTGTAAGATTAGCAAACTTAAGTTTGGCCTGAGAAAAAATTCAATTTAATAATAGTCAATTTTAAATGCACTGGCTCTTCACTCCCTTTTTATTGTATCTCGCTTATCAATATGTTTACTACAAGTAAGTAATTGCTCTTATAATTTTTTAAGGAATAATGTATTTATTTTCAATTACTATTTTATGTAAAATTTGTTTACAGTACTTTTATTTATTAGTTTCATTTTATGAAAACAATAAATGATAAAAACAATTTGATTACTTTTGTAGGCGTTTGTCATGGTGATGATGTGTTCTATACCCTTCGTGATTATGGTGTTTTTAAACAATTTGATGAACAAATGGATTTAAAAATGTCAGAAAGCATGCTGGATATGTGGGTTTCGTTTGCCGCTAACGGGTTTGTTTGTTTATAATCCTAATGTTCAAGTTATTTAAATAATTACCTGAATAATGTTATTACTTCTAAACTTTATTTTAGAACATTAGATGCGAAATGGCATCCAGTGAATCAGCAGTCATCAAAAGTTATCTTTACTGATATCAAAGGTCCTAATAACTTTGAATTTTCTACAGCAGACGAATTAGGTGAAGAAACCTTCTGGGACAGTTTAGGTTTGAATGAAGATATTAATCCAATCATCAGTCATATGGAATTATGATTTTTTTTTTTTTTTAATTTATAGAAATGTAGATGGTTTAGGGAATGGCCAATAGAAAAACTTAAGTATTATACTTTTATTTGCCAGCATTTCTGCTTTGTTTAGTTTTCTTCTTCATCGGGGGCTAAACAATAAAAAAAAAAATATTACTAAAAATATAGATATTTTAAAATAAAGCAATTGAGTAAGAATGATATACAGCCAGGCCCGGGTTTAGGGTGAATAGCGCTCTAGGCTGCAAACAGCTTTGGCCCCCCCCCCACCTACCTGCCGAGGGGTCTGGGGGTATGGAATAGCAAAAGCAAGTTTCATTAATAAGACCACCAAAGTTGTGAGCTTTAAAGGTTTTTTCAACACCAATAAAAATTGATTTTCTTTAGAGTGAAACATTAAAACAAAACTAATCAAAACAATGTAGTAAAAAAAGTTTTTGGGGGAATTTGGCTCCCTTAAAAATTTGGCACTGTGGGCTATAGCCCAGTCAGCCCATATATAAAGTGGGGCCTGTATACAGCCATATACAAGTATGGGATTTTAATGTAATTCAAATATTTTTTTAAATTTAATTTTAATATAAATTAAAGGTAAGATGATACTATGAATACAAATTGTAAATAAACTGTATAAAAAAGGAAAAAATATATAACAAAAGACAGGATAATAATATGAATAACGATTATAAATAACTAAGGTTACAATAAAAAAACAAGAAGTTGTAGTATTAAGAGAAGGAATGATAAAAGTTCAATGTTGGTAAATATAATTGAATGAACTTCAATGTTAACAAAATAAAATTATAATATTTCAGTGTTTCTATTGCCTGCAATATTTTATTATCTTCACAACTATTTAAGCCAACCAACACCATTTTTTAATTCATGTTAAATGAACTACAGTTAATACTTAAGCTTTTTAATTTCTTTAACGTTTAAAATATGACTTATTATTTATTACTATTTATTTTATTTTAATTAATAAATCTTTAAATTATGACATTTCATTTTTTTTATAACCCTTTATTCTTGTAACACTGATCAGTGATGTAATATGAGAAATAGATATGGATTAATGGAGAACCTAGCAGTAACCTCTTTGTTTATTTACTATTTTGCAATGAACTATGTTGACCAAACAAACAAATTTCAGGCTTGTGTACTAATATGATTTAAGTTTATCTTTTTTAATTTCAGATTACTATAGTCTGTTATGTTAATAAATTAATTAAAGCACAGCTAAAATAGTAATATATTGAAAAGGAACTGAATGCTTTTGTTTTTGTAATTAAGAATATAAATTTACAAAAATAAATATGTTTACCAATTGTTAAGCCAAGTTTATTTAATTAATATATTTATACAGTTAGTAGCATTAAAAAAAACTGTAAAAGCCATATAATTAAAAACAAATTGGACCTCTTATCAACAAGTGTTTGAACTTTGTAAAAAAAAAAATTATGTTAAGTAATGAATTTTGACTCTTACATGATCTGCTATTACTGATTAGAAATTTGTTCATAAAGGTTATTAACAACAGGCTAATAATTTATTTTTAATATTGTTTGTTTATAAAAATTAGCTGCTTGAACAAGTTTTTCATGAAGAAGTTCATTGGGAAAAAAAATCATTATTGTTTGAATAAATTTGCCTCTAATTAAAATAACTTAAAATAAACCTGATATTTTTAAATATTGATTTACTTCTGTTATCTGTTATCACCCCTAATCAGACAACAGCATTTGATAAGGAGAATTCATGTTTACATTTACTCAGTACCTGGATTGTTTTTTAATATGTGGATTATAAACTTGTGTGTTTTTACTTTAATTTTAATCAATGATAGTCACTGTGCGAATCAGCCGGAAGTGAGAATCCCTCAAGGTTCTGTCAAAGGCTTGTATATTAAAACAATTAACAATAGGCAAATAGCCAGTTTTGAAGGAATACCTTATGCAAAACCACCGGCAGGAAAACATCGTTTCAAGGTAAGTTATACTCTATTAAATATTTTTTAACGAAGGCCTGGATTTATATGTAATAAAAAACATGGAAATATTACGTAAAAAGTACTAGAATATTCAGTAATAATAATCAACCAAGGAGTGGAAAAATGTAATAATAATAAAAAGTTGAACTATTATTGTGTAAAAAGAACAAAAGATTTTTATTTTCAATGAACGGCAATATTTATTATTTAGATTTCTCATATTTCCATTTTTAATTTTTTTCCTGTTGGAACAGAAAAATCAACTAGTCATAGGGAAAACCCAAGGGATTGTTTATTTACTTGATTATTTAGTTGACTACCATATCCCCATTTCTTTATATAACTCCTCAGTTTACTCCAGGAATCAATATCTTCAAGAAGCCCTTAGTGAGGATCAACATGTTTGATTTCTTTTCTTACATTTTTACATCAATGTAATAAATATAATCAGTATATTACATCGCTAATGTTATGAAGTTTTTTATATTTTTAGAACTGATGATGAATGTTTAACATTAGACTTTGAATATAAAATTCCTATAGAAGTATCAAATAATTCATTGATCCTAATATTATATTGATTATTAATTTACAAAAAAATAAACAATTAGTTTAATGAAATATTTGTATCATGCTAGAAATAAATGGAATAAATTAAAATATGCGTTATAAGCCTGAATATGCACAATAGTAAAATTTTGACCAAACATACAATATTGACCAAAGTCCTTTTGCTAAGAAAAAGAAGCTCACAGCTCAGCACTACGTGGTAGGAAACCATACGTTCCAAGTGGTCTCGAGCTTTACTTACCTTGGGTCAATAATAAATAATACCCACATTGAAGATGAAGAGATATCGACTAGATTAATAGCAGCCAATAGAGCTTATTATTCTCTAGTGAGCCTTGGGAAAAAGAGATTGCTAAGCCACGCAACAAAATTTAGGCTGTATAAAACTCTTATTAGGCTAGTTGCTGCATATGTGTGCAAGACTTTGACGCTCAGGAAGGCATCTTCAGAACATTTAGACTGTTTTGAAAGAAAAATATTAAGAGGTTTGGTAGGGCCTAAATTTGAAGTTGGATTGTTTTGCTTGGGAACCAACAAAGAAATATATTTAATGTATGGCGACTTATCTATCTCTAAGTTTGCTCGTGTCCAATGTATGAAATGGTTGGGATGCGTCCTGAGAATGGATGAAACAAGAACTGTTAAAAGAATTTATCTGAGAGGCCGGAAGGAGTTAGGCCTAGAGGAAGACTGAAATCTAGATAGATGGACAATATTAAAGAAGATATAAGGAAGAATGGAATATCCATCAGGTGTGCTGCCAACAGGGATGACACGGCAAAGGTAATTGAGTAGGCCAAGGACTGCTACATGCGTCTATCAAGCCAATAATGGATACAATATTAAAATTTGCTTAATGATTTAGAACATTTTTTTTATGGATATCACCTCAGCGTATGAAGCAGAAATAATATACACTTACTTATAAATCCAGGCCTTAATTTTAACCTTTAAATGTACTTTATCAACTATTCATGACCCATTTTGTACCAATAGGCACCTGTTGCAGCCGGCCTATGGTATGGTGTCTTAAACGCAACAAGAGAACCACCACTTTGTCTTCAAATTGATTATAGTAGCAAATCAGGAGGTACTAAAGGATCAGAAGATTGCCTCTATGTCAACGTTTACACTCCACTGGTTAGAATCACTACTGTGTTCCTATAGAATAGTGTATCATTTGATTAGTTGTGTTTACTTGTAAAATATTTGTTTAGTTGCCGGTGGATTCAGCTGAAACTAAATTATTGGATGTTATTGCTTTTATTCATGGAGGAGCGTTCATGGAAGGGCATTCTAAAGTACATGGTCCTTCCATTCTACTTGATAGAGACTTAGTCTTAGTAACGTTCAATTATAGGCTTGGAATCCTTGGTGAGACTTAATTTTATGTTTACGATAAATGAGTTTGTTGTCTTTCATTTTCCATATTATTTCATGCACTAAATAGTGTTTTATTTATTTATGATTCTGTTTTACTAAAAATATTTTGAGTATTATTTCAGTACAATTAAAAAAAATCTAAACATTAATTTGTTTATTACATAATTATCATAATTTTCGGAGAAGTAGATAGTTGGGGTATGCGTCATAATATACAAGCAATTAAAAAATTAGTTTTTTAATTTTTAATTTAAAATTAAAAAACTTAGTTTTTAATTGCTTGTATCTTTATGACTGTGTACCCCAACTATCTACTTCTCCTAATACTTAACAGTCAACTATACCTCATCAATATCATAATTTTCACTAATGGAATTCAATTCACAAAATTTTGATTCTACTATCTTTTTTCGGTTGTAATAAAATTGTACTGTAAAGTTTTAACTAGTTTTTAACTGTTGATAAGTTAGGATATAATCAACAAATATAGATAGATAGAAAATAATTTTTATTCTGGGACAAAGTCCCTTAAGAATAACAACAAATAAATTATAAAAATAAATCACATCTGGCCAAAATATTTTAAATAAAATAATGAGAAACGAAAGGAACGTTGGAATGCAGTCGTTCTGTTGGATGGGGTGTAGAGGTCGGAGAGACAGGATCTTGTATGTAGTGATTGGATTGAGGACTTGAAATGTAGGATGTTATGGATAAAAGGAGGGTGATGTGTGTTAATAGCTTGGAAGAGGAATATAGTAAGGAAGTAATCTCTACTGAAGGAATGGGAGAGCCAATTTAACTTGGTGTAAAGATGGGACACATGAAAGTGTTGAGGTTCCGAGGACAAACTTTATAAAGCAATTCATGATATGCTTTAATCTATTCTCAAGAGTCGTCGAGAGCCCACCATAAATCACACATCCATAGTCAAATTGGGGCAAGATGAGGTAGGATATTAGGAGTTTACGAGTGGATAGAGAAAGTGAATTCCGGGAACGGTGAAATAATTTCAGGGTGCCAATTGATCATCGGGAACTTTGGGCAACATGGTATTTCCAGGAAAGGGTTTGATCAATGGTTAAACCTAAGTTTTTAACTGAGGAGTGGAAAGCTATAGTGTGGCCATTTAGGTATAACGTAGGGAAGTTGGTAATATAGGATTCATATCCTTAGAGTAAATAAAATAAAAAAAATAAATAACAAACTAAAACCAAAAATAATGTAATTAATATTTTTTTGTTAATAATAATTGGAATGATATTAACATTGCAGAATAATATTTAAAGTCTTAATGATAATCTTCCAAGGCATCTGAAAATAAGATGGCCAAGGGACACTCTAATGTAGAACTATTGAAGTGCTACAAGTGAGTAGTTCTTCATATGTTCTTGACATATTGTAATCATTTCACTCAAATTTACTTGTTGTATATATTGTAAACAATTGTGAATGTCAATAAATAGTTTCAAAAATCCATTCTTTTGTCAACACAAAGAAAAAAAAAGAAATCTATACTCTTAAATCTGAATGTTGAAATAAATATGAGGGAAATACTTTAAACTTCTTTGATTTTTATATTCCATATTTGAGAAGTCGAATTCCAAAACCAGCTAAGTCCAATTTTTTTTTTTTTTTTTTTTTTTTACAGAATAGTTTTTCTACTAGACTATATTTTCTCAAATACTGTTAAATCACATTGAAAATGGCCCTATAAATATCGAGAGCTCTTCCTGTTTCAGTCAAACTTTTACCTTTATCGACCAGTTGTGAAAATTTTTAAAAACTGGGCTTAGCTGGTTTTGTAATTCTACGTTTCATTTCATAGTTTTTGGAAATGTGGTTGTAGGATTTATGAGTACTGAAGATGATGTAGTCCCTGGAAATTATGGTTTAAAAGACCAAGTTTTGGCTTTAAAATGGATCCAGAAAAATATAGCATTTTTCGGTGGTAATCCTAGAAGTGTGACCTTAGCAGGTCATTCCGCTGGAGCCAGCAGTGTTCATTTGCACCTATTATCTCCTCTTAGCAAAGGTAATATTTTTTTTAATTGTTAAGTGCTTATTACTAATTTCTTTACTATTAAATTATTTTTAAAAAATATATATTTCAGGATTATTCAAAAGTGCCATCATCATGAGTGGAGCAGCTTGGTCTCAGACGGAAAATTCAAACGAAAAATCCAAGTTTGTTGCTAATGATGTTGGCTGCCCTACAAGTGATTCTCTAACAATGGTTAAGTGTCTAAGAGATAGACCAGCAAACCATATTGTATCATCATCACGAATGTTACAGGTACTAGAATTTTTGATGATAATAATTGTATATTTAATTTTAAAATACAAATCAACTAAATTACATAATATTTTTGGGCTATTTGGCTCAATTAACAATTATTCGGTTAATATAGTTCAGATGGGTGGTTAAAATTGGCATGTGAATTAGATTTCATTGTCTATACTATTATATAAAAGGACAAACCATTTTTCGTTTGTGATCAATAACCATGTAAACTACTGATCCAATCTGTACCAAATTTGAACATCATCTTTATAATTCCAATAATTAGAAATAATAAAATCTACCGATTTTGAATTAATTTTTTATTGAATTACCAGATTACCAATTTATAGATTAAAATTAAAAATAGGATCTCTAATTATGTTTTTTATGTTATCTTCTACCACTTAACTAGTGCAATTTTAACCAAGTTAAAAATTACAGCTATGCCTGAAAATATAATTGAGAAAATTATACAAGATTTTTATCGAAAAACAAATAAAAGTTTATATTATCTAAGTTCTTTACTTATGAGAGGAGGCAAAGCCGCAGCGGGGGATGCTAGTAACTAAAAGCTCCCAGGGAGCAGTAATGTCCTGTTGAGCAATTGGAATAAGAAGAAGAAATAAATAATCATAATTACTGAATATCTAATAACCAATTTCTAAAAAAGGTAATTGGTGTTGAACCATGAAGTTAATGTCCGAGGGATAGACTGAGAGGTAGATGGGAGGATTGCATCAGGACTGATCTTGGTGTCACCACAGAACCTTTGGGTTTTCTAATCATTTTTATTTATTTAAAAATAAGGTCAGATGAAATATTTTAAAAGAAATATACAAATTATTTTGAGTTTCAACATTTCATTGATTGACAAATTTAACTATATATTAAAAAAATACCGTTAGTAATCTAGTGTCTCGATTAATATGATGTAATAATGTTGTATAAAGAAACTAACTTTTACAGGCTCTCCATTGACTAATTTAGTAATTTATTGCTGCATAAATACTTTTAGTATAAAATGTTTGTATTGTTATTCTTTTATTTTTTAGCTTGGTCGAATCCCTGCTGTCCCTGTTGGTCCAGTTATAGAGCCAGTCGGTCCAGGCGCTTTCATTTCTGAATCACCTATTGGTATAATTAAGAAAAAAGGTGCTACTGATGTCCCGTTATTGCTATCATTTGTTGCTGACGAGGGTTTGATCGCTGCTGCAGGTATTTCCTTTTTATTGTTACATTAAATTTTTCAAATATATCCATATTCATGTTCTTAGTTCTTTTGCACTCATTTATGTTTCATTTTGATTTTATAATATTTTTTTTCCAGGAATTATATCCAATGATAAAGAGTTTGATAAATTCTTGAAAAGCTGGGAAAACATCATACCACATTATTTAGATTTCAATTATACATTGCCTGTTGAATCTAGATCTCAAGTAATCCAAAAGATTAAAGAACATTACAAAGTAGATAATAGTTCAGAGGGTAAAAGAAATTTAGTTAAGGTATGGCCGTGTTATAAATTTGTTAATATATTTAAAAGCTTCTATTTATTTATTATAATTATAATAAAAGTCTTAGCAAATCTGAAGGTTCGATGCTGACACCACCTCCCTACAACCCATCCCAGCAAAAACCTGAATCTCCCAAAGCCTAGCGCAATTCTCCCATTTTCAATGACTCACGAAATTGATCAAATGTTTGTAGTAGTATCAAAAATTTTTCCTAATCTGATATGTTGTTAGTCAATACCTATTTTATTACTTTCTTTATGTAAAACAATGTTTACTCTTTTATTGTAATCCTCTTTCCTACCTGCATTATAAACATTAATCACTCAGTCATTTTCATAAGTCTCCCAAGACCACTTGATCAATTTCGTGAGTTTCAATTGTACTTTTAAAATCATCTAATAATAATAATAATAATCAAAAATTTTTGTAGGTATAAAATAGTAAGTAAGAAGCAATTTTATTTTTTTTTTTTTTTTGTCAATTCTAAATACAATACAAAATATCAAATTACATTTTTTTTTTTTTTCCTACAGTGAAACCAACATCAGAAAATATTCAGAAAGCAATTATAAATCAGCTTCAAAATGGAGTTTCTCACTGTTCTTTAAGTATCAAATATGGATGCATAGTAGGGCTATACATAACATTCGAAAAATGAATGGAACCCATTTGAAAGGGATTGAAAAGAATAAAGCAGGTCGTAAGCCTATACTCTCAGATACTGTAAAGCGTGGTATTATTCCTTAGGCGGTTTGATATTATCAACATCAGTACTGTAGGAGCGTGGTGTGTCTTGAGACAAACTGGTTTGTGAGTAAGGGCAAAAGTTAAAAAGCGATTTCCAATAGATGATGATGATGATCCTTGGCGCTACAGCCCAGCATGGACCTTTGCCTCCTCTATGAGCTTTCGCCATGTAGCTCTATCCTGTGTGGTCGCTCGCCAGTTGCGGGCTTTCAGAAGGTCCCTGGAGTCCCTGCTCACAGCATCTAAGTCACGGTCTACCTCTTCCTCTAGTCCCATGGAGCTTCCCATCCAACAGCTTGTATGTTCGATTTGATCAATGTCATGAATCACTGTACGTCTCAACTTTTTCCAACGTCTCAAATGTTCCTAGAACATTTACCTGGCAGCTCGAAACTGATTACCATTTTAGGAATTTGGTCATTATTAAATCCAATGACTTTACACGTTAACTTTATTCTTCACAAAGCTAATTCTCAAACTAAATTTACTGGAAAAGCTCCCGCAATAGGAGGTTCCACAATGTAGCATTGTGGGAGATTTATCCTGTAAAACCTTTGGGTTCACTAAGCCTTTTATTTATTTATTCATTTAAGTGTTTTTAAAATGATTTTTTTATTCATTTATTTATAATTTTTTATCTGTTATAGTTGAGCAGTGATCGAACCTTCCTGGCAACCCTCAGTAGATTTGCAAAATTATCTGCCCCACTTTTTTCCTCTCCTATATATGTTTACAAATTTTCTTATAGAGGTCAATATTCGCTTACTGATGTCCTTACCAAGGAAAACTTAGGTAAGTAAAGTTTGATTTTATCTTAATATTAATATGAATTTATTTTATGCTCCTCCTTAAGGAGCCGCGGTAGCTCAGTGGGTAAGGCACTTGGCAACCATGCTCCGTAGAATTTATATTTATCATTTCAGCCGTATATCGAATTCGAGGGGCACACTGAGCCTCTTAAAGAGTGGTTATCCTTAATTGTGGGGAAACTATAACAGTACAGCCTTACCCAAGTACTGAACCCAAGACCCTTCTTCATGGTTTGTAAGTTGGTACAGGTTTTTTTTTTTTTTTTTTTTTTTTTTCCCATATTTAGAAGAGAATTTCAAAAATTATTATAAATTGACATTTATTCAATTCTGTACATATTTATTTGTATTCTATTATCTTAAATATTAGTCAAAGTATTATCTTAAATATTATATCTTCAATTTTAGTGTACATAACTAAATTTAAAAAAGTTTATTATTTTAATAAATGGGTTATAATATACCCATGCTTGGTATACTGATACACTGATGATTTGGCACAGTTAGGAGTAGATGCAGTAACTATTAAATTAAACACATCAACGCTGTAGTAAAGGAATAAAGAAATTGTTCTAATAACTAACACTAACAGAACACACACATACATAATGCTTGATTGGAAAAATAATTAGAATTTTTCCTGAAATTGTTTTGTGTTCGAGGACATAAATTTTATTTTTTTAAAATGAATTTACATTGATGAATAATAAATAAAGGCTTTGCGAACCCGAAGGTTTGATGCCAACTCCATGAACCTCCGACCATAGACCTCTCTTCAAACCCCATCCCATTAAAACCCAAATCTACAAGATTTGCCCTTATGCAATCTTCCCATCTATATCTACACCTTTGACGTTGATTGATTACCCCTTTTGGATTTCGCTCATTATTAAATCCAATTACCCCACATGCTCATATTAACCACAGCTCTGCGATTACTTGAACTATATTTACCTGAAAAAAGCTCCCGAAATTCCGAATTGTTGAGTGTTATAAATTCTCTGTATGCTCATCCTTCTGCAAGCCAAATATCCTACGAAATACTTTTTGTAAACTTTAAGGCGCTGTTCTTCCCTTAGTGTAAGCGGCCACTTTTCGTATCTGAAGAGAACTATTAGTATAATAGTCTTATATATCTTAAGTTTCAAATTTCTGGAGAGTAAGTGCGTGCTGAGTAGTTTTGCAATCGAGAAATAACAAGCATTTCTGGCCTCCAATATTTTCTTTATTTCCTTTTGAATTTTATTTTTCTAAGATATTGTAGATATTTAAACTGCTCCAAGTATTCAAATTTAATTCCAGAAATATCTATGTCACCAAAATTCTCACCGTTTCTACTGCTAACCACATATTTCGTTTTAATAATAAATAAAGGCTTAGTGAACCCGAAGGTTCCATGCCGACACCACCAACCATTGACCACACAACTCCCTCCAACCCACTCCCTCAAAACCCAAATCTCCCAGGTCGGCCTTGACGGTATCCTCCCATCTTCGTCTTGGTCTAGCCCTCGGTTGTTTACCTGACGGCTCAAAACATTACTTTTTTTGGAATTCGGCCATTACTAAATCCAACGACTTTAAATGCCCATTTTCACTGTCGCTCTGCTATTACCTTAACCATATATAACGAGAATCTCCTTGTTTTAAACTGGAGCATACCTCAAACTTGGTTTTTACCGGATATAACTCGTGCAGTTCCCCATTGTGAAGCCTTCTAAATTCTCCTGTTTCTTTATCCTTTTTTGGGCCAAATATTCTACTCAGTACTTTACATTCAACATCCGAACCCACCACTTATTCATAGACTTTGAAAGTGCCTACGACAGTATTGATCGTAAAGAGCTTTATATCGCACTGGAAGAACTTGGAATACCCCAAAAGCTCTTAAGAATGTGTCAGGTTACGATGGAGGGTGTAGAATGCTACGTAAGGGTCCAAGGCGGGATGACCGAGCCAATCTTCTCAAGTAGGGGTGTCCGTCAGGGTGATGCATTGGCCTGCCTTCTTTTTAACATCGGCCTTGAAAAAGCCATCAGAAGTTCCCAAATCCAACTGGGTAGTACCATATTTAATAAAACTGTTCAGCTGCTTGGGTATGCCGATGATATTGATATCATAGGACGATCGTTTCAGGCTGTCTCAAATGCGTTCCTTCTCCTTGCTGAGAACGCCAGGAGAATGGGTTTGGTAATAAAGGACGCGAAAACGAAGTACATGGTATCAGGAGAACGGACAGTACAGGGCGAAGAAGTCAGAATTGGGGATCACAAATTTGAGAAAGTTAACGAATTTGTATACCTCGGCTGTCAAGTGGATGTGGATAACAACATATCTGGGGAAATTAGGTCACGGATCAGCAAATCAAGCAGATGTTTCTATGGCCTACGTAACCATTTCCGAAGCTCCCTGCTTCCGAGAGCAACCAAGGTACAGCTGTATAAAACCTTGGTCCGCCCAGTCCTGAGCTACGGTTCTGAGACCTGGACACTCACGAAGAAAGATGAGTCCGCATTACTTATCCACGAGAGGAAGATCCTGCGATCTATCTATGGTGGAATTATGCAGGGACAAGAGTGGCGTCGACGAACCAATCAAGAACTATATGCTCTCTTTAGGAACCGAATATAGTAAAGTTTGTTCGGCTTGGAAGGCTTAGGTGGGCTGGACACCTTGCGAGGATGGATGAGGGTTCCATTCCCAGGAGGACATTGCTGGAGGAACTTCATGGAACCAGGCGAAAAGGAAGACCCAAACTGCGTTGGCGAGACGGTGTTGCGCATGATGCCCGGACATTGCTTGGGGTGCGTAACTGGATGGTGGCTGCGCAGAACCGGGACATATGGCGTGGGCTGATTGAGGAGGCCTTGACTCAGTAATGAGTTGTTGCGCCGCTGATGATGATGATGACTTTATTTTCGAAAATTTTAAGTCGTTGTTCCTCCCTTAAAGTAAGCAGCCAGGTTTCGCATCCGTAGAGCACTATTGGATGTATCATAGTCTTATATGTCCTTTTTTAAATTTCTGGAGAGTAAGCGCGAACTGAATAATTTTGCGACCGAGAAATAACAATTATTGCTGACTTTTAACCTAGTCCTTATTTCCTTTTGAAATTATTTTTCCTTGATATAGTAGACCCTAGACTTTTGAATTGCTCAGCATGTTTAAACTTTATCCGGCAAATATCTACATCACCGTTATTAATTACAAGACTAATTCCATTACTGGTTTTCATGAGCGTTGTTGCGTTTAATTTAATAGTTTTCTTGTTTTTACCCAAAACTATCAAATCTTTAGCATAACCAAGAACCGAAAATTGATCACCCATTTTTCAGTCCTTTTCATTATCTTCCTAATGATGTATTCTATTGCTAAGTTAAATAACGCCGCAGATAGAGAATCCCTCCCTTTTTAGTACCAAAATAATACAGTACAAAATCAATATTATATTCTGAATATTCATATTTTATTTTAAAAAATATTTTCTTAACCGATATGACTATTAGATTGAATATCTAACAAGTAAACGAAAAGTCGGGATTTGAAGCTATTGTAAGTGGAGGAATGGCAAATGATGGAAGGGAGGGAGTTCCAGAAGTTAGAAGCTCTAGAAATAAAGGAACGATTAAAGGATGTTGTGTTGAAGGGAGTTAGTAGAGGTCTAAGGAACTGGTTTTGCGGGAACTCACTGATGATTTTAATGTTAATGCTTTAAGGATATAGGGAGGTGACAGAGGAAAGTGATTTGTAAAGGAACGAACCAAGGAAGTATTGTCTTCTGCAGGAGGGAAATAACCATTTTAATCTTGTGTAGTGGTGAGATACATGGTCATGGCGTGGTATCTCTAGGACGAATCTCAGGCAACAGTTCATAAGCTTCTTCAATCTTGAATCCTGAGATGCAGAGAGACCTCCGTTCACCACACTACCAAAATCAAAATGGGGGAATATGAGGGAAGAAATTAATAGTTGACGAGAGGGCTACAATGGCTGGAGATTGTAGATGTAGGACAAATGACTGTTATTAATGAATTGTTAAAGGAATGTACTGGTGAAATATTGTCATCAGGTGGAAGTGTAGAGCTATTGTAAAGCAGTCTACAGTTATAAAATATGCTGAAACTTCAAGGCGCCAAAAACAAATCTGATGAAGCAGTAGTATTATAATACTAGTTTTAAAAAGGTTGTTTGAGTTTACCTAAGGATTTAATCTTTGATTTTGTTTCATTAGGTGTATGCCATGGTGACGACACCTACTATACTATGGGGTATTTTGGCGGAGCTAAAAATGTGATCAATACCGAGAAAGATCTTCAAGTTTCAAAACTCATGTTGGATATTTGGGCTACGTTTGCTGCTAATGGGTATAGTAAAATAAATATTTTTTTTTCTTTTTATAACATATATTATGAGTTTTTGTACTTTTCATGTGTTTGTTCAACTATTAGATCTCTTGGAGAAAACTGGCAGCCAGTACAACAGCAATTACCAAAGATTGTCTATACGCATATAAAAGATGCCGATGACTTGCAGTTGTCTTTGGCTGACGAATTAGGAGAAGAAACATTTTGGAACTCTCTTGGATTAAATGAAAATATTGAGTCGCCTGTTATAGGACGTACTGAATTGTAATTTGTAATTCTTAATTGTTGAAAGTATAATAGACTGATAACACAGTATTATGAAATTTAATTGTTTACAAAGAAAAAAATCTTAGAACAGGCTTCTAAGATTAAAAAAAAAAAAAAAAAAAAAAGAAAGAAAACAAATTAAAAATTTGAAAGATAATTTATAAAAAATATATAAAGTTAACTACTTATGGTCATTTATATTACTTTCAGTAAAACTTAGTGGTTATATTCTAGTTTGTTGCTAGATAATTGTTAAGGATTCTTAAATTTGTCATCATTTAGTTAACGTTTATGCTCATTATTAAAGTTTATTAAAGTTTTTGAAGTTTATTTTGTTGTCCCAATTTCATTTTAAAATAATTAATTTTTTTTTTTTTAATTCCTTTCTGTCTAATATTTCTTCTCAGTTTTACCTGTTCATTTAGTGATAAATATGATTTTATAATTGTATCCTATTGAATATTATATACTGTCTGAATAATTGGCAGTATAATGACTGAAGCTTGTATCATTTTTATTTTTAAATCAAGAGATGCAGTTGGAAAGAAAAGGCTAATCAAATGAGAGAAAACATATAATCTTTCTTATCAAGTTAGATAAATCAATATAATTAAATATTTTTATCTATAATTATAGATATTGACAGGTGAGGTAGTTAAATTTTGAAATAGAAATTCCTACAGGGATGTGATAGTAGTGATGCATGTTGTCTTGTAGGCTAGAAAATGTGGTCTTATTTCACTCATGTTTGTTGAAAGTTTTTTTTTTTTTCGTATATTTTTCTTTCATTATAAATTATGATTACATCACATATATTTAAGTTGATTATTAGTATTATATTTTAAGTTGAGTTTGGTTTATTTTCTTGGTACAGCATATAATTTTGTGAATTGTAAATACTTATTATATAAGAAATAAAGAAAAAAAAATAAAAAAATTTCACTCATAACAGGAAAAAGTTTCTGTATTTAACATAAAAATCGTCACCTCACTGTAGAATGACTTTCATGAGGTAACACTCCTGACATTCACCTCATATTTCTATGCTGATGAACTTTCAGATACTATTTTACCAATAAAAAACTAAACAAGCCAAAATAAGCTCTACTTGGAATATAATTACTATTTGTAGATGTAATAAAAATTGAGTCAAAGATATTTTATAGTGGTAACACTCTTAACATTCAATAAAAATACATTGTTTTCGAAGCTAATTAAACTCTCTCTCAAGAAAACGGAAGTAACTAGTTTAATAGTCCATTGTTATCTACCGTCATTACCCATCTGCTAGCCAATTGCTCGATGCCACGCTGATACCATTCCTTGGGTTGGCTGTCAAAGAACTCTTGGACAGCATTTTCAACTTCCGCAAAATTATCAAATTTTTCCCCTTGAAGAAAATGGGCCATGGATCGAAACAGGTAGTAATCCGAAGGTGCGAGGTCTGGATTATATGGTGGATGAGGCAGGAGTCCAAACCCATGAAGTTCTGTAAACTTTTCTTTGGTTCGACTGCTGATTGTTGAGTAAGTTCGTGAGGGACCAGTCTACAGGTCTTTTTCATCTTCCCCATGGAGAGAAGATAGTGACTAATAGCATCTTTGGACACGCCACACTCCCTGGCAAGTTCGCGAGTACTGTTGACTCAACAGCTTCTTTCAGAACCTCATCAATATCCATTAATGGCCGCGCGGAGCCCTTCTTCCTTTCCAACGTCGTATCTCCACTTCTAAATTTTTCGAACCAACGCCGCGCAGTGCGCTCTTCAAAGACACCTTCCCCTTCATATTTAATAATTTCACAAGTTGCTTCAGCGGCTGTGAAATTTTTTTTCCAGTAATGTCTTAAAATTACGAGAATTTGGTAGGACACTCATGTTTCTTCTTTGAAATAAATAACTGAACTGAGGCTTTCTTTTTTTAAGAAGTCCAGTGTTAGAAACAAGCTTAGAGAATGCTCTAAAGGGATTATTAAGTATTGGTAAATAATAAATACCTTTAAGATATTTACAGACTTTTGAACTCTGGATTTTGTTAAAACGATCATTTTTTTTTTATACCCCCTATTGTATATATACATATTGTTTTTTGTAAACAAAAATGCTTATTTATGTAGTCATATTGAGCTGGTGACAGTAACACTCCTGACATTTTCAGTAGTTTTCAAAACATTTTTCTACTTCAGAAATATACTCTGGAGAAGAAATTTCCTACAAAAATTACAAAAGATGTGGTAGAGTAGTAAAACAAATCAAAGCCAAGTTAAGGTGGCCATCTGTCACTATGCAAAGTAGGAGTGACAATTTTTTTGACGAAAGCGGCAATCTTTTTGAGAATGACCCGATAATAAAAAAGAAATTTTGCTGTCAGAATAACGTTTATTTCATATAGTAAAAACTACGAAAAATATTAGTTAATATTAAATTAGTTGTTTTTGTGTAAATATTTAGTCCATCTCAAGTTTTTAACCACTACTATATACTTTTAATATCATTCTGTTAAAGTAACGCAAATTGATGCACTTTTAAAGAAGCAAGATTAATTAAAAATTAAAAGGTTTATAAGTATTTTATTTGTTTCATCCTTGGCATTGACGTATATATTGATATATACGTATATTGACGTATCCGTAGCGTTATTAAGTTACTAATTAAATACGACTTTAAATTTATGTTCAAGAATTAAAAAACCTTTAAAAAAACTCTTTCAGAGATAAAAAAGAAATTAAATTTTCACTCTTACATCATCTGCTGATAAGGAATGTAAGGTTAAATAACGGGTTACTCGACTATTTTGATAACTGTTTGTTTACAATTAAAAAAACAAAAAACGATTAATTCAACTAGAAGAATCGATTGTTTTTTTCTTGTTAATTGATGGAGGGGGGGGGGGGGTAATAAAAACAATAATTTTTTTGCGAGGAAGTATTATCGGAAGGGGAGAGTCTTCTTAAAAATAACCTGTTATTTTCCTTATCAATTATCATCCTACTATGATACCGGCATTTGACAAGGAAAGCTCTTGTTTACCTTAGCTACTGCTTGCTCCATCGTCGATAATGTGGACTGTCAACTGGCTCTGTGTTTTTATTTCCATTTTAATCAATGTTAGCTCCGGTGCAAATCAGCCAGAAGTGAGAATCCCTCAAGGTACGGTCAAAGGCTTGTATGTTAAAACAATTAATAATAGGCAAATAGCTAGCTTTGAAGGAATACCTTATGCCAAACCACCAGCAGGAAAGCACCGTTTCAAGGTATTTTACTATACAATTTTTCACCTAAATATAGATTGTTAACTATGTTCATCTGAATTATTTCCTATCTAGGCACCTGTTGCAGCTGGCCTGTGGTATGGTGTCTTGAATGCCACAAGAGAACCAACACCCTGTCTTCAAATTGATTTTAGCAGCAACTCTGGAGACCTTAAAGGATCTGAAGATTGCCTTTATGTCAATGTTTACACTCCACGGGTTAGATTCACTGATTCCTTTCTATCAATTAGTGTTTCTGTTTGATTAGTTGTGTTTACTTGTAAAATATTTGTTTAGTTGCCTGTGGATTCAGTTGAACCTAAATTATTGGATGTTATTGCTTTTATTCATGGAGGAGCGTTCATAGAAGGGGAGTCTAAATTACACGACCATTCTATTCTGCTTGATAGGGATTTAGTCTTGGTCACGTTTAATTATAGAGTTGGAATCCTTGGTAAGTTTTTAATGTCTCGTATTATTTGGTTATACTCTTTAAACCATCAATCAACCAAATATGTTATGTACAACCTGAGATGTTTAATTTTAACTCTTCATCAGGCGCCCTTCAAAACCTCCTTTTGTTGGGCACGGTGGCCTGAGATGCTCACTTTAGAAAATTGTCCATAAAACCTTTCCTAAGCTATTCTATTTCACAAAATAAAATTTATCACCTGAAATACATTTATCAGAAAACATTTGTAGAGATATTTATAAAACTCATTTATTAGTGATAACTAATCTAAAACCAAAGTTGTTAACATTTGAAAATAAACTCAGAATAGTCTTACATTTTTAGTACATAAGTATTAGAAGTTAGTATATAATTTATTAATTAACTTCCGATCCCATTGATTAATCATTGTTTATATTTCATATTGGGTGTAGTTCAACAGACGCCCCCATTTTCAATTGCCTATTTCTTTTCATGTCACTCTACCAAAACATAAATCCAATTAGTGCTATTTATTTTACATTTAACCAAGTTTCTTCTCATACTTAATTATTTCAAAGTGTATACAATTATTATGTTGAAAATATTAATTTAAAAAAGTTACCAAGGGAAAAAGTTCCGTAGATACCCCCAGCACTTTGCTACGTAAAATGATGCTAAAATATTATCGAAGGTTACAACTAAAATTCAAGGACATTTTTGTTTATTGTTTATTGCGTCACCGATTTAATCTATAATCTCAAACCCCCTATATTACCAAAATTCTTTGAGTATAAAAAATCATTGTGAATCTTAATATCACTGTGGCAAGAAAATATAATCGAGGAAGGATTGTGGACGGTAGTTGGATTCTGGTGATGATAGAATGGGATGGGCTAAAGAAGTTCTGGATGGAAATTTAACCACACAATATGAGTGACGCTTCAATTTTGCTAGCTCTGATCATAAAAAAATGTCACACCGGGAAGCACTATCATTACAGACCAATGGAGAAGCTATATACAGCTTGCGAAATTGGGACACACCCACCAGACAATGAACCATAGCTTGCATTTTATAGATCTTAATCCATTGTCCCACACTCAATATAATAATGTTGATGATGATAATCTTTTGTTTATTTCATGTTCAGAATTGATTATGGGTTCAAAATTATTATTTTCATAATTATGGAAAAAATCATAAGGGGTCATTATGAAGTGAATTTGGGATAAATAAGAAAGTATAATTACAAGGGAGTAAAGAAAATAAAAAAAGGTTTCAATGCCAGGACTGAACTGTGTAAAGGGAAAGATGGAAATTTGTTGGGAGAAAAGACGGCCATTCTCGAAGGTGGAACCAGTACTTTAGTGAATTATTAAACACAAAAACCACTGATAAAATATCTAAAGAAAATGTAGATCTAAAGGAACTCCTATGTAATACACAAGAAGGAGCGGAAGAAGTAGAAGCACCAGAGAAAGAAGAAATAATTGACATCATTATATCAACGAAGAATCACAAGTCATCAGGGCTTGATGAGATTACCACAGAGATGTGAAAACATGGTGGTAACGATCTGTGGGAAGAAATTTATAATCTAATATTCGATATATGGCTAGAAGAAACATGCCCGAAGATTGGACAAAAGCAGTAATATATCCCCTACGCATAAAAGGAGACAAGTTAGTATGCGACAATTATAGAGGCATTTCTCTCTTAAGTACAATATATAAAATATTGGCCGTGCTTCTACAAAAAAGGTTGACTGAATTCACTGAAAGTATTGCAGGTGAATACCAAGGAGGATTCAGGCCCAGAAGATCAACAATTGACCAGATTTTCTCCCTGTCTCAGGCAATGGAAAAGTAGATACGGGCATACCAAGAAAACTAGTTAAACTGACAAAAATGACGTTAACGAAAACTACTTGTCGAGTTAAGTATGGAAATTCACTGTCAAACGAATTTGGTGTTAATATTGGCCTAAGACAGGGTGATCCTCTATTTCCAATTCTGTTTAATATAGCACTGGAAGCAGCTATCTGTGGTATTAGGACAAATCCAGGGGGGACTATTTATAATCGCCTGTCATAATACCTGGCATATGCTGATGATGTTATAATTTCTAGAACCCAAACAGCGTTATCAGGTACCTTTAAAGAATTCGAAAAGGCAGCTATGAAACTGGGTCTTGCAGTGAACGAAAATAGACATTCTACATGAAAAGGTCAAGATGGAGAACTGAAGAAGGAAATGAAGAAGTAACTCTCACAAATCATAGTTTTGGGTCTGTAAACCAGTTCAAGTACTTACAAAGCCTGGTCACAACAGACAATATAATTGAAAGTGAAATAAAAGCCAGAATAGCAGAAGGAAACAGGTGCTATTTCTCCCTGCAAAAAGTGTTCAACTTAGGTTCTTTATCTAAAAGAATGAAAGTTCTTATTTACAAGACCATTGGTAATGTATGGATGTGAAACATGGCCCTTAACAAAAAAATCAGAAATGATGCTCAACACCTGGGAAAGAAAAGTGTTGAGGAGAATATGGGACGGAGTTTTCGAGAACGGATTTTGGAGGAGAAGAAAGAATGAAGAGATCATAATCCTGTTTGGGGAACCCGACATCGTGGCGATGATAAAAAGAGCACGTATTAAGTGGTTAGGTCATTTGGAATGAATGGCCGACCAAAGGGTGCCAAAGAAAATGCTATACGATAAACCGGATGTGGAGGAAGATCTGAGGCAGTTGGGGGTTCAGGAATGGAGGGAGAGAGCGCCAATTAAAGAGATTGGTGGGCTGTTGTGGAGGAGGCCTGGGTCCTTGTATGACCATAGTGCCCATATAATAATAATGATAATAAGACAGGATAATAAGTTTCCATTAATCGTTTATTGATTATTTTATGTCTTGATAGGATAATGTAGTGATTAGGTGTAAGAAGGTAGTATCATATCCTTGAATTTATTAAAAACTTAGAGTGTAATTAATTAAGTAGGCTAATGGCGGTATGCTTTTTGGAATGAAGGAGACTAACCTTACTCTGCCAAAAGTTTTTTTATTTAATTTATTTATTTATATTATTTATTTTTATTGTTTATTTATATATTTATTTTATTTATTTAATAGTTGAAACTCACTTTTAGGATTTCTAAGTACTGAAGATGATGTTTTACCTGGAAATAATGGCTTGAAGGACCAGGTTTTGGCTTTAAAATGGATACAGCAAAATATAGCGTTTTTTGGAGGTAACCCTAGAAGTGTGACCTTAGCAGGTCATTCAGCTGGAGCCAGTAGTGTTCATTTGCACCTTTTATCTCCTCTTAGCAAAGGTATTTTTTTTTTTTTTTTTTTTTTTTTTTTTTTTTTTTTTTTTTTTTTGGTTGTAGATTTTCTCAATATAATTTTGTAACATATTGGAATTTTCATTAAAAAAAATTGCTTTAGGATTATTCAAAAATGCTATAATTATGAGCGGAGTGGCTTTGAATTCTTGGTCTGTTATTGAAAATTCTAATGAAAAAGCTAAGATTATTGCTAACGATCGTGGCTGTCCCATAAATGATTCTCTTACAATGGTAAATTGTCTGAGGAACAGACCTGCAAATCACATCATATCACTATCTCATAAGCTACAGGTATTAGAATGAATTCATATAAACTTTAATTAAAATAATTATTTACATGTATTTATTTTTGGATTAAAAAAAAAGTAGATCTGTAAGAATAGACCACTGAATATTTTTAAATAATTAAAAAAAGATTACCAATGATAAGTTTAAATAGAGTAGGTTAGTTGACTGTTATTAAATAGAGGAGAACAACTTTTCCTAAATAAATCCTTTCAAAGCCGACATTTCAGTTTAAAGCACAGTTTTGCTTCCATTTTTCCATTCCACAATTACCAGCCAAATTGGCTCGTCTTAGCCTTCAAGAACCATGGCAGGTCCACACTAGAATTTAGATGCCAACTACTTCGCCTCTAGTTGGGTTTGTAGGTTTGGACTTAAATTATTTTTTTTAATCTAAACTCTCTTATCGTCTCTAAAGGCATAGCAACCCTTGCCAAGCATTTTCGAAAAATGGACATTGGACCTTGAAAAAAAAAAAATTTGAAATTTACAGTGTAATACAGGGCACGTTTTATTCAGACAAGGGGACATTTCGACTTGTAAGTCACAGATTTGAATACCGATTTTTGTGTGGGTAGTAGTGATGTATAATTGTGCAAAACTAGAGTTATAGCCGCAAATGAGCATTGGGAGCCGAGAAAAAAAATAAAATATGAAAATCACGTTTTATTTTTTTCCTTAGCTCTCAGTCAGGATAGAGAAATGATTCTTTCACGTTAAATTGTAGTTTTGTATGCTATTTGAAATAAAAATACTTTTGTTATGCTCAAGACAGAATCCTCAAAACTCTGGGTGCCCAAAATCTCCAAACAAATGACTAAATTCCAATGAAATCTGCTTTAAATCAGAGGAAAATTTTTTTCATGATAAACTGACCTCAAATCTCGATTTAGCACACCAAAAAACCCTTATATGTGAAATTTTATCAAAATCAATAAACATTTTTTTTTTTTAATATCCCTTTCGAGGAGGTTAAAATTTTAAAGTTGAGATTTCATCAACAACTTCTAACGGCCATAACAAATGCTTTGTTCAACCGATGACAATTGTAATAGGATCACAAGAATCAGCACACATTTTTGTCCATGCAGGCTCCCAATGCTCATTGGCGGCTCTAACTCTAGTTTTGCGCTGTTACAGGTCCCTACTACCCACATGTAAATCAGCATTCAAATCTGTGAGTTACAAGTCAAACCTTCCTCTTGTGAGATATTTTTCATTGATTAAGAATAGAATATTTAAAAAAATGGACTGCTTAGTTATCGTTTTTAATTTTATTTATTTATGTTTTTATTTTTAAGAAAGGCCATTTACCTTTTGTTCCCGTCGGACCTGTTATTGAACCAGCTGGTCCCGATGCTTTCCTTTTTGAATCACCTGTTGACATAATCAGGAATAAAAAGGCAGTTGATGTGCCAATATTACTATCATTTACCGCTGATGAGGGATTGATATGTTCTACAGGTATTTGAATAAATATTGTTTTATTTACTATTATTATTTATTTATTTATTTTTTAATTGTAACATTGAGTTTTCTGGGAAATCACCAGATCTGTATTAGAATCAGTTATTTGATCTTTGGTATAGATGATTTTTTGTGTTGGTGAGTCATTTTTATCAAAATTTACTTACAATCTGCTTTATAGAAAAATTAATTAATATATATATATATATTATATCATATATATACACGAGGTGTGATCAAAAAGTTCCAGGACTGAATTTTTATACATTTATTCATACAACATACAGGTTATTCAAATTTGTCTCCTTCGAAGTACTCCCCTTGGGAAGCTACACACTTTTCCCACCGGTGTTTCCACTGATCAAAGGCCCCAGAAAACTCTTCTTTTGTAAAGGTGTTTAGCAGCTCCATTGTTTTTTCTTTAATTTCGTCAACTGTTTGAAATCTTCGTCCTTTCAGGTGTCTCTTAAGCTTCGGGAAAAGAAAAAAAGTCGGCTGGAGCCAGGTCAGGTGAGTAGGGGGCTGAGGAATGACAGTCATTGCGTTTTTTTACACAAAAGTTACGGATAACTAATGCAGAGTGAACAGGAGCATTGTCATGGTGAAGGACCCAATCACCACTTTGCCACAGCTCAGGTCTCTTTCTTCTCACAGCATTACGCAATTTTCTGAGGGTTTCAAGATAAACAAAACGATTAATTGTTTGACCTTGTGGAAGGAATTCATAGTAGACAACACCTTTACAGTCAAAGAAAACCGTAAGCACGACCTTCACATTTGATTTGACTTGGCGTGCTTTCGTGGGTCTTAGAGAACCTTTTGATGTCCATTGTGATGATTGGGCTTTTGTTTCCACATCGTAACCAAAAACCCATGTCTCGTCTCCCGTAATGACATGTTTCAAGAAGCTTTCGTTGTCATTTGCCTTTTGAAGAAGTTCCTTAGAAACATGAGTTCGGTGTTGTTTTTGGTCTTCAGTCAACAGTTTTGGCACAAACTTTGCTGCAACACGACGCATTTAAAGTTTTTCAGTTAAAATTTCCTGACATGACCCAAATGAAATGTTACACTCTTTTGCCATTTCACGGATTGTTAGTCGACGGTCTGATCGTACGAGAGTGTTCACTTTAGCAACATTGTCATCATTGATTGACGTTGAAGGGCGTCCGGAACGAGCATCGTCGTCTGTGGATGTTCGGCCATCTTTAAACCTCTTGAACCACTGATGGCAGCATGATCGGCTTAGACATTCTTCACCAAAAGCCTCTTGTAACATCAAAAAGGTTTCAGAAAACGTTTTGTTCAGTTTCACACAAACACGTTGCTCTTCTTTCACATTCATTTTCATAAAATAGCCAAACTCTATTAAACTAACCTCAAACAAACTGTGCTAATATTACTTTCAGTGATGTTATGATTGATCTGCAAACACAGCTGTGTTCCTGTTGAGTCAGGCAATACAATGCTGCCAACCGCATTGCTGTGAGACATTGCATTCCCATAGTATATAAAAAGTCCTGGAACTTTTTGATCACACCTCGTATATATATATATATATATATATATATATATATCTATAACAAAAACTTGATTATTCAAAAATTTGTTATCTCAAAAAATTGATAACTCGTAAGAAAATTTGTTCACCCTTCATTTTTAACTTATTGGGTTTTGTCTGTATATTTATTGTATAAGTATCTCATTATAAAAAAAAAAAATAATAATTTTGGGTGTTAATTTTCTTGTTTCAGGAATGGTAATAAATTTCATGAGTTTGATGAATTCCTAAAAGGTTGGGAAGAAAACTTACCACATTATTTAGATTTCAATTACACAGTGCCTGTTGAATCTAAATCTCAAATAATGCAAAAGATTAAAGAATTTTATAAAATAGATAATACTACTGAAGGTGCAAGAAATTTAGTGAAGGTATGATATTAAATTGTATGTTTGTGTGATTTACCATTTAATGGCTCTCTGTACCATACTTTTTATTCTTAAGATTGGTTTGGAAAACTCTTAAGAGAGTTTTCTCGGTCTTTTCCGATGAAGTTTAGATGTAATCAGACCTTATATTGTTTATAATGTTTTTATATATTTACACATATTTTTTTAAAAATTTGTATTAATACATTGGGCAATAACAAAAAAGGAACAGGCGAAACTAGACACCATCCAAATGAAACTTTTAAGGAGTATGGTGGGAATACGAAGAAGTAAGAAAATTAAAAACCGAGATATCCTAACTCGTGTAAAAGTTAAAAGTCTCAGCAAGGAGGCCCAAAAACTGAAATGGAGGTGGGCTGAACACCTAGCCAGAGTCAAGGACAAAGGATGGTCGAAAAGCAGCACTGAGTGGACACCGATCGGCCAAGTCCTGAGAAGCAGGGGAAGACAGTACATGAGGTAGAGGGATGAAATTACCCGAAGATTTGGTTCCAACTGGATGAATATGGTCAGGGACAGAGTCTGTTGGTTCAAAATTGTAAATAAACTCTAAAAGAAAAAAAAAAGTTTTGTTTTGTTTTTGTGGTTTATAGTGAATGTTTTATATTTTATTTTATATTGTTACTACTGATTCTCTATTTTGCATAATCATTTCGGAGCTGAACTCCATTTTACCTTCTAAGGGAGAGGCTTTTGTCATAACATATGATCCCTATAAAGCTTTATTATTATTATTATAAATTAGGATATATCTGTGGCACTTTTAAATAGTCGGTTATGTGAATTTTGGGTTTTGAGTATCACCAGAAAGATCATTTTTTTCTCTTTATTTGTGTCTAATCGACTTAGTTATGGTGCTAACTAATGCTATTGCCGAAGTGAATACTAATTTGTGGATCATTGTTGAAAAAAATTGCAATTTTCCTAAAATATGATTTTTGCACTTAACCGACTATTCACAAGTGCCACAGATATAGGACTATTACACTAGCAACAATACTTAATGGATGCAAAACGTTGAGTATGTTGCAAAAAATGCCTTAAAGGTTTTAAAAATGAAGTACAGCATATAAGAATATTATAGAAGCATAGAATATTTGGCCCAAAAAAGGATAAACATATGGTAGAATTTAAAATGTATTGCACAATGTGGAACTTTGAGAATTTTATCCCGTAAATATAGTTCTGGTAATAGCATTTAAATTGGACATGTAAAGTCATTGAATTTAATAATAACTGAAACCTTAGAAATGTTTTGAGCCATCGGGGAAACATATGAAGGAAAGACTGTAAGGTTCTTCTTTTTGTTAATAATAGATAATGTGAACATAAAATTTATTTTTTATTTTATTTAGACCGGGCGCCGTTATATAACAACAACAACAACAATGGCGCTACGGTCCATGCAGAACCTTGGCCTCTTCCACGATTCCCCTCCATTTGTTTCTGTCACCAGCTGCTCTCCTCCTATACCTCACACCAAGTGTCTTTAGGTCTGCCTCAACGTCTTCTACCCAGTGCAATCTAGGCCTTCCTCTTTCTCTCTTGCCTCCTTCGGGACGCCCATTCAGCATGATTTTTGGCATTCTGTTGGGGCTCATTCTCTGAACATGGCCCAGCCATCTTAATCTCCTTTGCTTTATTGTAGCAACCAAATCTGGAGCTTTGTGCAGTTCTCTTAGTTCCTGGTTGCTTTTTATTCTCCATATATTTCCATCTTTAGTACGTATATGGATATACGTATATCCTCCTCAAAATTTTTCTCTCCCATCTATTTATAATGCTTTCATTCTTTGCAGTGAGCATCCAGGTTTCACTCCCATACAATACGACTGGCTTAAGGGTGGTTTGGTAAACCCTCGTTTATATAAGCGCCGTTATATAATTAATGAAAAATGGTTTTTCATAAAATATAATAGGTCTACAACTTTGCTCCCGCCGTTTTTTTTTAATTCTTAGAAATTATATAAAAAAAAAAGTGGTATCTTATTTATGTTTCAAAGTATTTATCTTCATTAAGTAAAGCCTCCAGTTCATCATCTTCAAAAGTTTTTTCTCTGCCACCGCTATGCCGATCTTCAACAAAAAAATCACCGCTTTTAAAGCGCTGGAACCACTCGCGACACGTTCTTTCACTAATAGTATCATCACCTTGTAGTACTTGAAATAACCCGATGAGCCTCAGCGGCCGATTTTTTCATGTTGAAATGAAAAAGTAAAATCTCCCGCAAATGACGTGAATTAGTTTTATAAGTTGACATATTTAATTAAGTGTAACTATATGACGCAAACAAACATTAACTAATATCGATGTAAGGTTATGTTTATAGATGTCACAACTGATGGAAAACAACTGTGATTTATTTATTTAAACTACTACTGGCTACTAGCGCCATCTTTTGGAAAACGGCGGGAGCAAAGTTGTAGACCCATTATTTTAAAAAAATACAACTTTAATTTAATACTAGTTAGTATAAAGCTTACTAGGTATGCAAGTTTAAAATGTCGTTTTAATTCCAATAGAATGCGCTCTTAGCCTATTGAAGGATTTGCTTATCTCTAAACGCTATTTTGTTTGTTAGTCATTTGTTTACAAAAGTCAGTTGTTTTTAAGTCGTTTACGTGGACGTATCATACCTTTCTTTGGTGTTAAAAATGTCTAATTTTAAGCCAAATAAAGAGCATTTGCGGCATGTCATGATTTTCTTATTTAATCAAAAGAAAAAGGCATCTGAATGTCATCGAATTCTTGTTGAGACTTATGGCGATGTTGCTCCAACCGTCAGGACATGTGAACGTTGGTTTCAAAGTTTCAAACGTGGTGATTTTGATGTTACTGATCAAAAACGAGAAAATCGACCAAAAAAGTTTGAGGACTTCGAATTGCAATCTTTATTAGACGAAGACAATACCCAAACCCAACAAATGATGGCAGAACAGTTGAATGTCACTAGGCAAGCCATTTCCGATCGCCTGAGAGCTATGGGAAAGATTCAAAAGGTTGGAAAATGGGTTCCACATGAATTGGACGAAAGACAGATGGAAAAAACGAAAAACTGTGTGCGAAATGCTGCTTTTACGCCACGAAAGAAAGGGTTTTTTGCATCGAGTTGTAACTGGCGATGAAAAATGGATTTATTTTCAGAATCCCAAACGAAAAAAATCATGGGTAACGCCAGGACAACCATCCACATCGAGTGCAAGACCGGATCGTTTTGGGAAGAAGACAATGCTGTGTGTGTGGTGGGATCAGAAGGGAGTAGTCTACTACGAGCTTCTCAAACCCGGCGAAACAGTCAATACCGAGCGCTACCGACAACAAATGATCAATTTGAGTCACGCATTGATCGAAAAACGCCCAGAATGGGCTCACAGGCACGCCAAAGTCATTCTTCAGCATGATAACGCTCCTGCACATTCAGCCAGATTGACTAAGGAAACGATTTCTTCGCTTGGTTGGGAACTCCTACCCCGCCGTATTCACCTGACCTGGCACCTTCTGATTATCACCTCTTCTCATCGATGGGACACTCATTGGCGGAGCAACACTTCAACAATTTCGAAAACGTACGAAAATGGCTCGATGAATGGATTTCAAATAAAGATTAAGCATTCTTTTGGAATGGTATCCATATATTGCCCGAGAGATGGACAAAATGTGTAGAAAGCGAGGGTCAGTACTTTGAATAAAATATATTATACTTTTTTTTAAATTACTGTGTATATATTTTAAGAAATAAACGACATTTTAAACTTGCATACCTGGTATACATAAAAAACCATTAAACAAACAAGTTATTTTCTCAATAATTCAAATCCAAATAATTCCCTGTCCAAGGGTTCTTTAAACGAAATGAACAAACATACCTTTATTTTTCTTAAACACAATAAAAATAAAAAGTTAAATTGTCTTGTTAAATGCTTCACCACTTCTTCTCACGAAATTAATTCAAGTACATTCCTCTTGATCTCCTAATCAACATAAAAAAAATATTCATTGTATCAGCACACACTTTTCACTATGACTGCTGGACACCATGTGGCCTTCACATCCTGTTCCCTCCAAAAAACTGTCTCCCCACTCCCCTATTCTATGTATTACCAACTAAATTTATTGAACAAATTAATTTTTTACAAACTTTACAAATTACACTTTTTCAGATATTATCCAATACAATTTACATTATTCTAAATTACAATTATATATATAAACAAAATCAAATAAATATACATACAAAACATTATGAGATTAATTATAAACAACATTTAACTCAGTTATATGCAACCATTTTTCTTTCTTTAAACAATTTTAATTTAAAAAATAAGTTTTCTTAAATTTATTCAACATTTTCATGTGAAAATGGACAAAATTTTAGACCCCTTACAAGACTGAGAGGTAGATGGGAAGATCTAGTTAGAATTATCAAGGGTTTTTTTGCTTATGAGAATGTGCGAAGCCACAACAATGCTAATTATTCATATAATAATTGTTATTACTGAATATTTTATAACATGTGATATGAATGTTTACATTTTTCTGATAAACTTTTATTTCTTACAGTTGACCAGTGATCGAATCTTTCTGGCAGGCATTGGTAAAACTGCTAAACTGACTGCTTCACTCTATTCCTCACCTCTATATATGTACAAATTTTCTTATAGAGGTCAGTTTTCACTAACTGATATCCATACAAAGGAAAACTTGGGTATGTTAAGTTTGATTTTATTTTCACATTAATTTTAACCAAGTACATTTATCTCTGTTTTCTCTTACAGTTAAAGGAGTAATATAATCATAATTTCTAGATTGTTCCAATAGTCCTTGTGTCTAAGTGTAACTTTACACCAGATTACATATTTTAAACATTATTGAATACTTTTCTTTAACCCACCGGTGGGCTCATAGCCGCACTCAGTGCGGCAAGCTAGCTTTCCAAGAATTTTCATGGGTAAGCCCTGGACGGAATTCTTCAGAACTTGATGTAATCCTAGTTCTACTGATTGATGTCATGTTTGTTCAATTGCGAATCATATATCGTTTATGGTTCGGTCACAATCGGGCTCTCAAAAAGAGAGTTCCTAGTAGCCCCACACACTGCAGCTTGCGCCCGGTCTCGCAACTGTTTTTCAGTGTCTTCCAAACCCTCATCGACATTGTTCCTCACCCGTTTTTCAACAACTGACATGTAAGTATAATTACTACTTTGTATTATTATATTCATCATTATCTCGGTTCAGAAAATATACCAGCATTTTCATGTACATTTGATCTTTCAAATTATTCTTTTTATGGAACTGGTTTTCCTAAAAAAGTTAATGTTTTTATTATTTTCTATGAATAGTATTTTTATATTAAATGCAAGAAATGGGTCAAACACGTTTGCAAGAAGCATTCTATTCAGGAAACAATATGTCAATCCTGTAATGCAAATACTGACAACACTGAGCTAGAAGAAGACGATGAACTCTAGATTTCAGAGGACGAATAACTTTTTTTTTTACCAACGAAATTATGTTACCTATTTGAATATATTGTGATTCCTACGTTTTTGTCATTATTATATTCTATATACTTCGTTTTGTTTTTTGTTATATTGATAATTGAACATTAAAAAGTATTATACATGTTGCATTTTAAATAGCAATATTTTATATAATAACATGTCTAAATAAATTAGTTTTTGTTTACTAATAATCATTTTCCGCTTACCCAAGACATATATTTCAATATAAAACCTGGAATTTTGACATGCCGCACTAAGCGCGGCATGCGCCCGGTCATGTAACTCCCATGGACGCGCCCGCCGGTGGATTAAATTAAAATCCATTGTTTTTAACTACGTTCACCGATCTTTCGTTCAGTAATTGGGTTTGATGTCGTTCCCTGATCTTTCGTTCAGTAATTGGATTTGATGTCGGCATTATTCATTCCTTTGGTTTGGAGGCAAAGTACTGTTCACATCCAATTTTGATGTCATTGTAATTAAAGAAGATTCCACAGCTTAAAAAATAATCCATTGATTCAAACAAAACATAATCTGATTATGAATATCTGGGTTCCACGCAGAAAGAGGCTAAATATTTACTCCTTGCTGTCCCGGTAATTTTTCTTTGGTAAAATGTGCTTGGGTGTTGTCGTGGAAAAGGGCTTGGTCCCTGATGACCAAGATTGCCTTACTCAAAATTACTTTGCCCTCAAAATTGCTTAAACTCTGTCTAGCTGTTCTCAGATTTGAATCCACTGTGTATATAAAATATAATATTAAAATATAATATTAATATAAAATTAAAATATACAAAATTTTCAAAACATCAGCTCTTTGTGACATAGATCATATATATATTTTAGTTTTTAAAATGTAAGACTAGAAATCTATTATATTTTTCCTTACCTAAGGAAGGAAAACAGACTTCTGGAAGATATCAAAAATGTAAGAAGAAGAAAATGAACTTTATTCTGGGACAGCTTGCCCCCCTCAGAATAACATATGATTACAGTAAATAGGACAATCGTCTGGCTATGATAATTAATTATAATATAATAAAAAATGATTAATAATTAAATTATAAGTTACAAAATAAATGAGAAATCTTGTAAAGGGGTACATCTTATGTATACTATTATAATGTATATAACATAAATATTCATGTTTTACATTTGCTTGGAAGATTGAAAATTCAGGAGGTGAAAAAATAGATGATGTTTAACCTGTTCGCTGCGGGGCGGTATAAGGCTTGGCCTTGACTGGGTGCTACCGGATTATTGCCCGTATAACCACCCAGTGCTGAGTTCTTTTTGCCAACTTACGAACGAAATATTATTTCTTCTAGTTATATATAAAATAAAATTCCCATCCTCGTTTTTTCATCCGTACTTTAGACCAGCATTGGTTGAGTTAAAAAAAAAATTTTTTAAACTTTTTGTTCTAATTTTTAAATTTTTATTTATTTAATAATTTCGTTGTGTATGATAAACCTTAAAACAAGGTAACAAACACTAAGGAATATCGCATATTTCACAACAATACATCGTTAATTTTCTTTTTTTATGTCTTTTTGAACAGTTTCTTCTTCAACATCTGAATCTTCAAAATCTGAACACTCATCACAACTTTTTTCATCTTAATCACTGTTCTGTAACAGATCTAATAATTCAGAACTAGAATAAAAACGTTTCCTAAACATCGTGTTTGAGAGATCAAACTAGACTAAAACAGTTGAGCAGGTAAAAAGGGTTACAAAAACCTGGTATAAAAGGCCTAAAACTAACTGTCAAAAGGCAGCCTAAAATTGAAAAGGAGGTGCTGACATTCTCTGTTGGCCTTCCTAAGAGTCTCATTGTTAATTTGGAAGTCGCTAAATGTTGTTTCTGCGGCGCACAAATATGTGCGAGTAGCAGCCGTTCAGAAACACAGATCTGTGTTAGTAGCACTGGAGGCATGCCCTACTCAGCGCACAGATCTGTGTTGGTAGCACTACGGGCACAGTGGGCCAGCGCACAGATCTGTGTTAGTAGCAGTGAACAGGTTAAAAGAAGTAAGTTTGAATTGAATGGGCAATGAATTCCATAAAGAGGAAACATGAATAATAAAGGATTTTTCAAAGGATGCAGTCCAATGCGCAGGAGTGTATGTACTGGTTGATGGGTTGGGTTTCTAGTATTTAAGAGGTGGATGAAGGAGCACAGAGTAAGGAGGTCATGAATATAGGTGCGTTTTTTGGTTTTCAAGGTTTGAAATATGAGTGCACCTTGGAAATATTGACGTTGGAAACTGGGAAGGGAGGGAGGAGAGGGCCAGGAAGATCCAGATAAGTCCTTGGGTTTTTCCTATAACTTGTTGTTTTTTTCTGTTCCTGTTTGAAACAAATTTAAAATGGGACTATTGGAAATATTTATCTGGTCATTGAAACAAAAATCTGGAGTAGTTTTGAATGATTTTATTATTTCTAATACATAAATACTTGATGTATTAGTTTCACTCCTGATTCTTTATCGAATTTATGTCTATTTTCATGTAGATGGATGGCAGAGTTGGAATAATTGTATGTTCTTTTAATCTTTGATTTAACGATTGTCCAGTTTTTCTCATGTATTTAGCTTCAGAGTCATTCATTACATTTTAGTTCATATGCACTGCATTTTTTGAAAGGGCCTATTTTGTCTTTAGATGAATGAAAATAAGACCGCAATGGTTTATCTATTATAAATGCAGGGTTTAAACTCCATTTCCTTAATTATTTTCTGACTTTGGTGGATATTGGACTGTAATGTGGTATCAAAATATATTTCTTCAGGGTAGATTTGTCCTTAGGGAGTGTTAAGTATATACATCATTCATAGTTTTTTTTAAAAATATTTTCTATTGCGATTTTACTGTGTCTGTTATTGCTTACTATAGTGTACTTTATGGTTTGAACTTTTTTTTATAATTTTGTTCATTTAGAGATATGTTTAAAAGGCAGTAAATTATGCCAAGGGTGCGAGTTTTTGTATTAGTGGTATTCTGGCATTATTGTTCATGCTGTTTATTTTTAATAGGGATTTCTAGGTCTAAAAAGTTTAAAGCTTTATTCTTTTCTAATTCTAGTGTAGACTTAATACTAGTTTTAAAATAAAATTAAAATGACTATAAAATTAAAATTATTGTTTTCAAAAGGTTATTTGAGTTGAGTCAATTTGATTGCTGATTTTATTTCATCAGGTGTATGCCATGGTGACGACACTTATTACACTCTGGGATATTTAGGCGGAGCTAAAAATGTTATAAATACTGAGAAAGATCTTCAAGTTTCAAAACTCATGTTGGATGTTTGGGCTATGTTTGCTGCTAATGGGTATGGTGAATTTTTGATATTATTTTTTTTTTTATCTTAACATATATTATGAGATATGTGCTTTTCATATGTTTGTTCAAATATTTAGGTCTCTTGGAGAAAACTGGCAGCCAGTGCAACAGCAATTACCTCAGATCGTTTATACTGACATTAGAGGTCCAAATGACTTACAGCTCACTTTGTCTGACGAATTAGGAGAAGAAACTTTCTGGGACTCTCTCGGATTAAATGAAAATGTTGAATCGCCTGTTATAAGTCATGTTGAATTGTAATTATATGTTGACTGTTAGTTAGATGCTAGAAAAGACATGTGGGAAGCGTTCACAGATCACAAAATTTGTTTATCTTATCTTACTTTTTTTTTCAGTGCATTTCCAACTTTCTTCTATAAGATATAATTCATAATTGTTGGAAAAAAATGATATGCTAGTAACTTATTGCAATGATATTCAAATTTTTGTAACAAATCTTAACAATAGGCATATCAAATGAATAAATATATATACAGTAGAGCATCGATTATTCGAACTAAAAAAAAAAATTAGTTAAAAAAAAAATTATATATATACATATTTTTAATTCCTGTTTTGATTTACTTACCCCGGACATGATAGTTAATACCTGACCCGATTCATCATTCTTTAGCGACATAATGATTTCCATTTTGTCTTTTAATGAAAGAAAAACTCTCGTTTTCTTTTTGTTGACATGCTGTAATTTTAAAACAAAAAGTTATCACAAATGCGATGTATTCCTGAAAAAAAAAACAATTTAAAACCGAAGGTGAGCTATTTATTACCAACTAAATGAATACGAAGGAATCCAAAAGAGCAAATGAAATGATCCAATAAACAGTTCAATATATAGGTATACAGTTCTCATTAAAAAAATTTGTAGGGTTGGAAGTTTTAAGTTCATTTTTTGCAGTATATGAGAATGATTATTTTTTTATTCCTGTTATGTCATATTTCAACAATACAAATAAGTAATTATATGATAAATTTAATTATAATTACATTTTTTTTTAAAAATGGTTCCGTAAATTGAATGTTTGAATAATTGACGTTTGGATAATCGACACTCCACTGTATATATATATATATATATATATATATATATATATATATATATATATATATATATATATATATATATATATATATATATATATATATATATATATACAAATAAACACATAAAACACACGCACGCAAACATGCACACACACACAAATCGAATCAACTACTTATTAAGTATGTATTACTTATTTTTTTTTTTTTTAGGGTCCAAGACTTCCATTGAAGTCCTATACTGATGTATTATTTATCCTTAAAACTTGTGGCCATATTTTACATTTTTTATTAAATGTTTTTTAGCATTCCTAATAACATAAGTCTGATGAAAGAACTAATTATCATTGTGATATTTAAACCCAAAATTTATTTCTACTTATGATGAATTTCATCTTTAACTATGATTTTCCCTTGTAGGCTTAAAAATAAAATCTCAGAATTTAAGTTTATTAATAAGAATATATTTTCATCTTTTTATAGTTTAAAATTTGAGTATTCATTTTTTTTTTTTTTTTAAATCTGACTGAAATTAAATAAAAAGGTTGTAAGAAAAAAAAAAAAAAAAAAAAAAAAAAAAAAAATATATATATATATATATATATATATATATATATATATATATATATATATATATATATATATATAAATTTTATTGTGAAAATGAAACATTTCAGTAATAATTAACTATTTATTCTTATAGATTTTTTTTTTTTTTTTTTTTTTTTTTAATTTTATTGCACCTTAACCCAGGAGAACTCGCTAGAGTTACTAGTTAAGACACGAGAACCCGCACATGAGATTTTCTCTCACGCTCAAACTTTTGACTTTTTCGAAGAGAATACCAATTCCTAAACACCAAATAAAATTAATATTATGTTTTTAAGAGAAGACAAATAAGCTAAACATAAAATAATTTAAAAGAAAAGGAAAGTATTATGTTAAATTAAATTATTATATTACAGTCACACACAAAATTTTTTTTCTAAAATTTCAAATTAATAAAATAATTTAAGAATAAAAACAAACAACAAACAAAAAAAAGGTAAACAAATATTAGGAACTAAAATTTTTAAAAAAACACAATTTTTTATGTAAGTCATCGCAATAAACGGGATTTATTTCATCATGCAAAGTTGCTGTCAGGATTTTGGGATACGGTTTCTATGAAATAATAAAAAAAGGTATAAAAGAAATGATAAATTTTCCAAAATATTGACTTTTCATTTGCAAATATTATTTTTTTATATTGGTTAGAAACTCAAAAAAAAGATCCTACAACATTGAAAAAAAAAGAAAATACAACGTACCTCTTACCTGATGAACAGCTAATGCCAATTAAACTGATATTCTGGAGTGAGAAAACAATTTACAGTCTAAAATTTCAGGACTATCGTTTGAACGAAAACTGTAACGTGAGCACTCACTGTATGAGAAAAAGTCTCACCGAGCACAAATTTTGAAAAAACAACCACCGTAATGAAGGTCTCGGAACAACTAGTTTATTGTGCATGGCGGTACCCTCTGAAGAAGTCTTCCATCTCCAGCTTGACAAAATGTGGATCTTACCAACTATTTTAGTTTTTCGATTAAAAGGGTTTTACTGCCAGCGTGAGAGAAAATCTCACCCAGCAAGTTTTCCTGGGTTAAATACATAAATTTAATAATATAGAAACGATAATTGTGACAGTGGTTGGCATGAGGGAGGCACCACAAAAAGGTTCATATTCCTGACCAGTTGATTTTAAATATTACTCTAGAGATCTCTCACCAGCTCCTCTTATGCCTCCACCGTGCCATATTAGGAATTTCTGTTGCCATATTTTGTGCTAGTCTGTTAACATGTTAATTTATCATAAAAACATTTGTAGTTCTTCTGAATGAATTTGGTTTGTGATAATCTAGGGAGTCTGTCATTAGGTTTAACAATATGGACTAAAATGTCTATATTTTGCAAATATCTGTCCTTTTGGCATGTGTAAATCTATAACGGTTTAATAGTAAATAACTGTATTTGATACGTTTCTGACTGAGGGATAATTTAGAACATCTGTAGAGTATTAAATGAAATTATATAAGTAGTTTAATTATGGTTATGGATTATTATAAGATATTATTCAATCGAATCATTTGTATTTTTTTTTTTTTTTTTTTTTTTTTTTGAAAATTAACATTCCTCTTACTTTTTTTTATATCTCATTATTTGTTGATAATATATGAATTATATTTTTTATACACGACATTTGTTCTTTTAAAATTTTTAGATAATTTCATAAGAAAATTCATTGAATGTAACAGCCGTTCAAGGATATTTTCTAATGTTATTTAAAAAATTAAAAGTTTTTGAGGTCCTTAAAGGACTGGACCTAAAGATGCCTGTTAAATATTAAGCCAAAAAAAGAAAATCATAAAATTCCTTTTAAATCCTATAAGTCAACTTTGAAAAGTATTTTCAGTTCCGTCCGTATTTAAAAGATAACCATAGGGTTTCAATAACTGACTTAACATTATTTATTGACTTTACATTATACTATCTTGTAAAATACATTCCATGAACAATGTTTGGGGTGAACTTTCTTGTTTAGCTTAAAGTATAGGGATTAAGGAAAAATTACTGCTAATTTCAGCTTTATTGGACTATGCTTTCTATAATTTTAGTATGAATATTTCCAAATATTACCTTAGGGGTGTCAATAACTGGCTGGTTTACCCTACTTAAATATTTTTGTATTGTTTTCATTTAAAATTATTGTTTTTGTTTCTAGATTGTTGTAATTATTAAATATATAATTACTTTGTTGAGAATATATTGCTTTATTTTTTGTTATAGTTGACCAAAGTTTATATTATATTTTCTTATCGGCCTTTTTGTCCTGATTATACATATTTATGTAGTAAATGAATATGATTTTATTATCATGTGCAATATATGATTAAATAAATTTGAATTAATATAAAAGAAAAACAGTCTGAAATTGTGATAAAATCTTGAAACTTAAACTGTATTTTTATTCTTAAATTAATAAATACATTTATAATAGAAAAACTGATGAAAATCAAGTTAGATCTATCCTTATTATTACACATAAGTTTTTGATAATTATTATTAGAACTCAAACATCTGTTCCTTTTTAAATATGTGTGCCATATGTTATAGTGCCATCTGTTTAATCTCTTATGCCATCTGTATTAGTTTACAATTATACTCCACCTTATATATATTTCTACTTTATTTACTTTTTTGTCATTTGTAATTATATCACATTATAATTGGATTAATCTGTGATTTATATTTTTAACCATTATTTTTGTAGTTAATTTTAATGAGCTTTGGTGAGGAAATAAAAATATTTTTGTTAGTGTCTTTGTTTTTCTATCTTATCATAAGGGATCATTGGTTTTTGTTGGTGAAGCATTTTTTTTTATATATATATATATATATATATATATATATATATATATATATATATATATATATATATATGTTTAGTAAGGTTCTTGAGGTTCAGTCATAAAATAAAAAATCAACTATTTTGGCGACGTTTCGAGACTATATTGTTCTCATAATCATGCCCTACAGTGAAAAAAACAGGTTACAATAAAATTATATAAGTTATACAAGTTATTTCAAAACATAAAGTTAGCTATAGTACAGGTAGGTATATAACAACATGTGTAGGGTAATACAAATATATATAATTACAGAATATAGAGGAGTATGAAGCTACTTACAATGTTACTGGTGGATATGAATAGACTAACAATTCTAGTACACAACTAACCTAGGGGAGTGAGTTTAAACAGACAGTTAACAAGGGTTAGTGGGGAAAACCCTATTTCTTAAAAATTAAGTTAAAAGGACTGTGTGGATATTCCCAAAGATGCAGGTACAAAAATATTTCAGTGTAATATACTAATAAATGGAAGAATGGTTTGTCTGATGTATATAAATGTAAATGTATATTATTGGTCTGAATGTATTAAGTTGGAATAACAGGTGTTAAGATTTAAAACGTCTGATTTTTTGTTTATTGCGCGGTTTTTAAATTTTTCTATGGTTATCATTTCTTTAATATTTCTTTTAAAATTATTTTGTTCATGGTGAATAATTTTGGGGAAATCAAATTTAAAAGTATGTTTTGTTTGCCTGTAATGTGTGGTGGGAACTGTTTGGTCAGGTTTGTTCGGGTTTTTATTTATAGACGTGCAACTGTATTTATGTTGATACATTCGTCGTTTAAGATGTTGTTCCGATGTACCAAATAAGACTTACCACAACTATCTTCACATGGAATTTCATAAACAATATTAGACTGTAACTCTAATATTAGTCTATTCATATCCACTAGTAACATTGTAAGTAGCTTCATACTCCTCTATATTCTGTAATTATATATATTTGTATTACCCTACACATGTTTTTATATACCTACCTGTACTATAGCTAACTTTATGTTTTGAAATAACTGTATAACTTATATAATTTTATTGTAACCTGTTTTTTTCACTGGAGGGCATGATTATGAGAACAATATAGTCTCGAAACGTCGCCAAAATAGTTGATTTTTTATTTTATGACTGAACCTCAAGAACCTTACTAAACATTTAATAGTAACAGTCAAGAAATTTATCCATATATATAACGTCAATAAAAATCTGAGGTCAAGCCAGATTTATATAGTGGTATACACTCTTAACATCTCAATAAAAATACATTGTTTTACGAAGCCCTACAGTAAAACTCTCCTCTCAAGAAAACGGAAGTAACTAGTTTAATAGTCATTGTTAATCTACCGTCATCTACCCATCTGCTAGACAAATTTGACTACGATGCCACGCCTTGCTTGATACCATTCCTTGGGTGGCTGTCAAAGAAAAATCGTTGGACAGCATTTTCAACTTCCGCAAAATTTTATCAAATTTTTACCCCTGAAGAACGAAAATGGGCCTGGATCGAAAAAGGTAGTAATCCGAAGGTGCGAGGTCTGCCGATTATATGGGGTGGATGAGGCAGGGAGTCCAAACCATGAGAGTTCTGTAAACTTTTCTTGGTCTCGACTGCTGATTGTTGAGTAAGTTCGTGGGGGAGTTACAAGTCGGGGGAACCGGTGGCTTTTTCATCTTCCCCATGGAGAGAAGATAGGGACTAATAGAGGTATCTTTCGGGGACACGACCACACTCCCTGGCAGAGTTCCGCGACGTCACTGTGACTCAACAGCGGTTCTTTCAGAACATCCATAATATCCATTAATGGCCGCGCGGAGCCTTCTTCCTTTCCACACGTGTATCTCCACTTCTAAATTTTTCGCAACCAACGCCGCGCAGTGCGCTCTTCAAAGACACCTTCCCATTCATATTTAATAATTTCACAGTTGCTTCAGCGGCATGGTGAATATTTTTTTTCCAGTAATGTCTTAAAATTACGAGAATTTGGATTTAGGACTGTCTCATGTTTCTCTTGAAATAATAACTGAATTGAGGCTTTCTCTTTTTTGAAGAAGTCCAGTGTTA
>RCWM02001143.1:0-90001 GCA_003667255.2 Euschistus heros
ACCTATCCTTTCTTAGCAAGCAACATAACCGCTCAAATCCACTAATTTCTCAACTTGCTTCCCGCTCCATTCCAGTGTCTGAAAAGCAGATGGCCTAGAGACCTTCTAGTGTAGAATTTTTTTTTTAAGTGCTACTGATGAGTAGTTCTTTTCAAATTTTGACGTGTTACTGTAATCTTTATCAACACATTTACTAGATGTATATGTTCTGTACAGTTGTAAATTTCAATAAATGTATATTTAAAAAAACGTTTCAGAGAGAAATAGTTGAATTAAATGATTATTCTGATATTTTCATTAATTTCTGTTGTTTTTTCAAATATTTTTGCACTTCTTGGGTTGTTACGTGAATACCATCAGGTGATAAAGTCCAAGGACCTTTCGATCTTCTTCTTCACGAGGGGACCTCTCTTCAATACACACGTGATCCTCCGTTCATTAAGAGTTGGATGATTGTCCATAGAACGTGCCTGCTTCTTATCGGAGAGATCTATATAAGTACTGAGGTCTAATAGCAGAGAATGAAATGTACAGATCAGCTGAACTGTAATCAGAGTGCGACATTGAGAAATCGTTTTATCAAAAATGACATACAAAATTATCAAATTCTAGTAAATTAAACAAAACCAACCTGTTCATAAAATTTAATCACATAATGTTTATAAAATTTTATCACAAATTCGGATCAGATTTCAGAAACTGATTGTAGCCATTAGTTAAAAAGTGGTCTATTCATTTCAAATTCAAGACAGTTACATCGAACAAATAAATAAAATAAATAAGACAACAGAAGTAGCATGCTGGATAGCTGGTGGCAGTATGGAGGCTCCATTAGGTGTGTTAGAACATAGCCCTGGAGTTTACCCAGAAAAACAATATTAATGACTGAAAACTGAAGAGAAGAGAAATTTGAAGATATTGAAGAAGTTTGATAGTTAAAGGGTTAGAACAGAAAAACATCAGAAAGAAAATTGTACCATTTTTTTTTTGTTTTTTTTTTTATTTATCCACTAGTAAATTTATAATGTATTTCATGCCAATAATAGATTTTCTTAATTTTTTATTTTAATTTTCAAATGAATGTTATTATTTTATTATTTTTTCATGTCAAAAATCGTTTAAAAAATATTTATTTAAAGATCTATAGAGGTATTCGCATTGTGCCTTCGTATCAATTTCGGTTCTAAGGAAAATAAACTTTAATTCACCTTTCATAAACATTCCCAAAGATTACAAAATACTTGAAAAACCCTCTAGAGAAAGTTATGAACTAAAAATAGACTTGTAACTTATAAGGTGCGCTAGAAGGTGCGCACACAAAAGAAACCAGGATCATTTGTTACTCTGAGGGGAGTTGGATTTGCGCAAGGCGTCCCCCAAAGGCGATGTAGTGGGCCCTATGCTATGCACTCCATCAGATAACAGGTAGACAGTGACTTGATAACAGCTTTGTCCTCAGGTGATAACGGGGTTACATTAGTACAGTAGAACATTAGCGCAGATATGGGTGACAATAGAGGTCGGGTGCGGAACTATATCCTACAATATTGTGACATCATATTGTACAATAGCTCATAACTATTGAGTAATTATGGGACAATCAGTGTCGCGTTTAGGTGTGGTTCCTTTGTAACTGATTATAGTCTTGAACTGTGGAGGCAATTAAAAAAAAAAAATGGTTATATATCAAACACGTTCAATCCTAATCCAATATCCTTCGTACTATTGTGAATGCTGCATATTATGTATCCAACAAAACCCTACACAATCTTCTCAATATACCTTTTGTACTTGACTTAATGCCTTTTTATTTTTGAATTTTCAACAATTGCTATCGACCCAATCCTTTGGATCAGTTTTATTTAATTAGTCCATTTAATGAGTGCTGAAATGATTAGTGTAGAGTGCATAAAATATGCGATTATCTTTTACCTCAGGGCTTTGTTAGGAGTAGTTAGAAGGTAAACATACTAAAAGTCCTCGCCCCAGGGGGGTGAGCTAACGGTGGGGTGAAAAGGTATTATTATTGGGAATTTCGATTATATCTCGAAAACGGTGGACTCTAGAAAAATATGTTTTGAATACAAATTAAAGCTAATTAAATTTCTTATAAAATTACTTGAATACATATTCGTCGAAATTTTAACCATTTTTGAGATATACCTTATTGAAAATCGATAATTTTCACAAAAAAAAAAAATCCTCACTTTTTTTAGAACATTTAGTTCTAGTGCCTTTAACGTTTGTTTCTCAGAAAAAAATGTTAAAATGAAAGTTGTAGAGCATTAAATTTACTTTAATTTCATATATACGTTTCTGGTACTTAAAGCAAATATTTGACCAAAAGTGAAGTAAACATTTTTTTTTTTTTTTTCCGGAACTTATCGATTTTTAATAACAAATATTTTAAAAACCGTTAAAAATAAGACAAATATTTATATTAACAATTATATAGGAAATTTAATTAGCTTTAATTCATATCTGTAAAATAGTTTTCTAGAGTCCTCTGTTTTCGAGATATAATCAAAAAACCCAAAAATGGGGCATTCTCCCCTCCTCTCCATCGTTAGCTCACCCCTGTATTTTAGTATCTTCACCTTCTAACTACTCCTAACGAAGTTGTGAAGTCAAAAATTATCGGATATTTCATGCACTCTACATCCCTCGTTTCAACATTCTTACTGGGGTCGCACTTCTCCGTGAAAACACTTTTGTCGGTACTTTTGGCTATAACTCCGAAAACAATAGTTCGATCCAAAATATCTTTTTTCTATCTAAAAGCTGGTTAAATTTACTATAAGAACTTTTATATTAAATGTTGATCAAGTCCCATAAAATATCGATGTCAGCACCCTCAAAAAAATTACTGTTCTAAAATCCAAGTTGAAATCTGTCACATTTTTCACTATAACTCCAAAATTATTTTTCCGAATTGAAACTCTTTTTTTTCAAATAAAATTGGTTAAATTTCCTATCAGAACCTACATATGAAATTTTTTATTTAAAACATATTTGCTTTGAGTCCAACATTTTCGAGATATAATCGAAAAACCCAAAAATGGGACCTTCTTCCCTCCTCCCACCGTAAGCTCACACCACAGGATCGGGTACTTTTAGTATGTTTACCTTCTAACTACTCCTAACGAAACTATGAAGTCAAATGCATGTTTTTGCATTCTAAAATTTGTTTATTGTCTTAACTGAATGGGAATTGAGGAATAGGAAAAATATGACGATATGATATTATCAGGCTTGGCATAAAGACCTGAGGAAAAAATGAATGTACAATTAAAAGCGTAATTATATTTGGTGTGAGGAGATGGTGCTGTGAGGTAAATACATGCCAGCCAGCCATACGGAGTTCCTTGCAATCCTAATAGCTCTGTCAAGGATCCTACTTCATAACATCTGCTACTCAATTATCGTCGTTGGTCTTTAGTGTTTTGTTGTTCATACTGCACTGAGAAGAAAGAGAATTTTTAAAATTTATTAATTGTTTTTATATTTACAACTGTACACACATGTACAAGAAGTAAACTTGAGGAAATTGTTACAATGACTAATCAATAACATGTAATGAACCACTCACTAGTAGCACTTAAAAAAAAAAAATCTATATTAGAAGGTCCCTTGGCCAACTTTTTTTCAAACACCTCAGAGATTATCGGGAATGGATTGGAAGGCAAGTTGAGAGGCTAGTGGATTTGAATGGTTATGGATCTTACTATGAAAGGATTAGGTTTCTGGTTTGGGCTTACTCAGCAACATATGGAACATTAAGGTCATTATGAATACGTTTATTGGTGACAAAGTAAGGACCATTTAGGATTTTAAGGATTGGATGCGAGATGAACTGGATGGTTTAGTAGAGCACCAAAGCTCAACTCCGTACGTCCAAATTGGTCTATTCACAGTCATGTAAATAAGTCTTTTATAATGAATTGGGAGCTTAGATCGTTTGTCAAGTAAATGTTGAAGAAGTCTGTAACGACGAGCAGTTTCTTGTCGCTTTAGTCTTTACATAAATATAATTTTATTAACAGCAACATTTTTAATTATTCAATAAAATAATTCAAATAATTTTTTATTGATGTGTTATGAATGCTTAGTTTAGATACACAAGCGATTGGCATGTCAACGAACATTAGCTTCACATTCACTAGACGTATTTTTTTATTTTTTTATTTTTTATTGTAAACAATCGTAAATTTCAATAATATATATATATATATATCAAAATTAGAAATTATTTTTTATAAACGTGTATTTAATTTATAATTGAAGAAATATTTTAATCTGAGTTGTTAAATTTTTTTTTTTTTTGCTACTTATTATCCCTTTCGAATATGTACCGTCAGCACAAAATAGATAGAAAGGAGAACTGTGCTGAATAATGGTTTGATAGCTCTTCCATAAATTGTGCTGTCTTGTCTCCTTCGATTGTTAAAGTTAATGCTTACTGCAGCTACCTATATTATTTTAAAAGTTAAATTAAATCAAATACACCAATATAATATACATATATTTTTTAATTTATACTTTTATAATTTATGCAGATATTTACAACTGTATACACTAAAACAATCAGTAAATTTGTGATGAAATGAAACTGTTCTACATTAGAAAGTCTCTAGGCCATCTTCATTTCAAACTCCAGAAGCAAGTTGAGAGGCTAGTGGATTCCAGTGAGTATGTAGTCTGTCATGGAAGGATAAGCATCTAGTTTGGGATAAATATGCAACATCTGGGACTTAAAGATACTTATAGATAAGTTTATTTGTTATATAATAAGCAGAATTGAGGATTTTGGATTATAAGGATTGAATAAGAAAAAAAATGTTTAGTGGAGCCTTAAAACACAGCTTTGCGTGTACAGATACGTCTAATTACTGTTGTCTTTAGTAACATTTCAAATTAGTATCCTTAAGGACAATAACTGCGGAATATCCTTCCACAATCTTAAAATCGTTAAATATTCTAATATTTCAAAATAGTACCCTCAAGGACAACAATGGCGAAATATCCTTCGGATAGCTTAAAAACCGTTAAATCCTAGAATATTTCAAAACAGTATCCTTAAGGACGATCAATAATAAAATTGTTAAATCATGAAGAAAAAAAAAATCTGAAAAGCAGTGTCCTTACAACTGGAGCTTATTAGCTTGTGTGGACTTGGAGGATTCCTGAGAATGAGGGCTGGAATGGTTGGAAAGGTTGTGATAAAAATTAGACAATTTAAGAGGAATGTGATTGAGAATGAAAAGTATATTGAGATCATTGTGTGAGGTTTTGTTAGATACGTAACATGTATGGTTTTGTTAAAGATGCACTATAAAAATCATAAGATAGTTGATAGGACCTTTGACTGGTAGGACTGAATATGTTTGACTTGAGGTTCACCATGATGGTATAGAAAGATCAATACAATTAGGATTGATGAATTAATTGCCACATCTATTGGAATTATTTTTATTTGAAAACTAGTTTCCAATGCTAAAAATTCATCTTCAGTTCTAAAACATACAAAACTTTCAACACATCTATGTTACATGGATCATATATCCTAACGTTCTAACTACCTGTCCCTTCCCCTTTCCACGATGGATATATTTCAGATATCTGTTAGATCTCCTCAGGTGAGTACCAATGATTTCTTGTCTTACATTTTTTGAAAACTTTAGAAAACTTAGTGTATATAATCAATGTAACATAGTGCTATATTGAAAATTTTGTTTCAGAACTGAAGATGAATTTTGAGCATTCGAAACTATTTTTCTAATAAAATAATTCCAATAGAAGTGGCAAATAGTTCATCAATCCTAATTGTATTGATCCTTCTATACTATCATGGTGTAGCTCAAATCTTTAGTTTAGCTTTATGCGCTTGTCTAGAAATTATTGTAATAGTCTAATGTATAATTTTTAAAAAACAATGAAAGTTATTGACAGATTTTTTTTTTTCAATAATATCATTAAAGGTTCATTTGAACCTTTTGGATTTTTGCGTCTTGGAAAAACAAAGGAAAAATAAATGTCTTGGCTACCTTGAGGATTAAAAAAAAGTATTCAAGCTTGGAAGTAAATAAGATCTTCGAGATAAGAAAAGGAAGAATTAGTACGAGTTTAAGTTTAAGTATGGCCAGAGTTCTGTGTACGGAAGATAAGGTCAAGGACAACATTTAGAAACAATGTCCACTCTCTTGTTCTTCTTAACACTGTTTTCTTTTCAACGCCCTTTCTCAATATTAAAAGCCAAAAAGAGGTAGGGAATACATTATTGATGTGCAATATACAATAGTGTTACGGCCCCATACTGCCGACTTAGCCGCAGTATTCTATCGGCCCAAACTAAACAATTTTCTTTTATAATTCTGCAGTGTATTTTTGTCCACAATATGAAAAATATTTTAAGCAACCCTTATGTGAAGTCCTACTCATCATGTATAAGTTGGCAAGTTGTAATGGCAATGGTATCCTTTTATACAATTGACATTACAACTTGCCTACTGTTACAGGATGAGTAGGACTCCAATATTGGTTGCTCAAAATATTTTTCTTTTTGTGAAAAAAAATGCACTTATCTAGTTTTTCCCAAATGGTACAGAATTAACCTCATAACTATGAAAAGAAGATGGCTTCGAGACTAGGGTTGGGCGATAGTCGATCGTTACAATCGATATATCGATAATGCCTATCGATGGTCACTATCGATAGAACTTGTTTACTCTCAAGTTTTGAAACTCTCTGAATTATGCTGATTTGTCTCTGTCTAGTGTCGAGTTCTTTTGAAATTGAATTCGGAACTCCTAGAGCTCAAGGGTCTCTCAAAGATTAGGCCAAAGGAAAGCAGAAATGCTAGTTTTTCTTTCGGGAAATATGTGGCTCAAGGAGCACACTTAACTCTTTAAATTAACTATTTCGTTATTTTTCTTTTCTGAAGATTTGATTTGTTCATTATTATTGTAACCATGTAAATTGTAAATACATTTTTAAAATTCAAATAAATTAATTTTTTTCTCTCATCTTGTTTGTTTGTTTATTTAACGTCACTTTTATGCTGCTATGGCTAATCGGACGATGCTACGGTTGGAGTCTTAAATTTTGCCTATCCAGGTATAATTAGGATAGGGATCTTTAACGAGTACCTGACATCGTACAGGCTCGGGACCCCCATTTTACGTCCCTTCCGAAGGACGGCATAGCTAAGGATTTTTTACTCCCTTTAAAAAATCCTAAGGTCATCTGCCGGGCTGCGAACCCGCGATCTTGGGTTTAGTAGGTTGCTATGCTAACCACTACACCACAGGTGACCCTCTCATCTTTATGATATAATCTTATAATTATAATCCTGCAAATTCTAATAGTAAGTAGGTAATTGAATTTAATGAAATTAGTTGAAACTCTTTATTCAATAGCTTTGAAAAAAAAAAAAAGCGACTATCGATAGCAATCGATAGTTCTCAACCGATAGTATCAGCCTATCGATAGTGCTAACTATCGACTATCGCCCAACTCTATTCGAGACCTTCTCATGCAGAACTTTTATACTACAATTGGATAGATTCCTCCAAGACTTTTATATCATTACAATCATATCCTAATTCATTTATCTGTAAGTTAAGTAAGTTCTTGAATTTTAAGTCATAAGTATCACCTCAAAGTTAATTTTGATATGGATATATATTTTGGCTGTGGGTCTATAGTTTTTGTCTGTAGCACGTGTTTTTCACACTAACATTCAACAACTGTTTCCCAATCAAAAATTTAATGAAAAATATTTTGATTCTTTTAATTCTAAAATGTAAATTGGAAAATAACAGTATATTGTAGATAGTTCTATTGTTTTTTCTAGGAGAAATATTTTTTTTCTCTCTTTATTTGTGTCAAATGGACTTAGTTATGTGGCTATTACAGAGATGAGTATTCATTTCTGAATCATTTTGCATTAAAAATGCGTTTTTCGTAAAATACTATTTTTGCACTTAACATACTATTCATAGGTGCCACAGATATTTGTTGCCACTTTGCTACTTGAACTGTGGAGTAATAAACAGAAAGGGAGGTGGTGTAGTCAGCTAAATTATCAGGTAAAAAGAGAATCCACAAGGTTTTTTCACAAGTCTGTTTTTAAAATTGGATTTTGGAAATGTTGTCATTCAACAAAAACATTTAATCATTATAAAAAGTATTTAAAACGTTTCGTAAATGTTTAATTTTCGGTCATTACTGTAACTCTCTGTTATTGCATGCAGTTATATGTTTTTTTAAATTTTAAAAAACAAAAATAAGTTACAAATAATAGGGCGTATCAAAAAGAATGACCGTTTTATCAAATTCCAGAGTTCAAAAGTCTGTAAATATCTTAATGCTATTTATTATTTACCAATACTTAATAATCCCTTTAGAGCATTCCCTAAGCTTTTAAGACATTAATAAAAAAAAATTTCACAGCCGCTTCCTTGGAGAGCGCACTGCGCGGCGCTGATTTGAAAACTTTAGGAGTGGAGATACGACGTTGGGAAGGAAGAAGGGCTCCGGGCGGCCATTAATGGATATTGATGAGGTTCTGAAGGAAGCTGTTGAGTGAAATCCGTCCACAAGTACTCGCAAACTTGCCAGGGAGTGCGGTGTGTCGAAAGATACTGTTAGTCGCCATCTTCTCTCCATGGGGAAGGTGAAAAATACCTCTAGACTGGTCCCTTACGAACTTACTCCTTAACAATCAGCAGAAAAGTTTACAGAACTTCATGGGTTTGAAATCTTGCCTCATCCACCATATAGTCCAGACCTCGCACCTTCGGATTACTACTTGTTTCGATCCATGGCCCATTTTCTTCAAGGGAAAAAATTCGATAATTTTACGGAAGTTGAAATGCTGTCCAAGAGTTCTTTGACAGCCATCCCAAGGAATGGTATCAGCGTGGCATCGAGCAATTGGCTAGCAGATGGGTAATTACGGTAGATAACAATGGAACTATACTTTGAGTATTAATCGTATTTTTATCAAAGAAATAATAATACAAATATTTGTTCAGAAACGGTTTTTTTTTTTTATTTTTTTTTTTTTTTTTTTTTTTTTTTTTTTTTTTTTATAAATCCTATTAATTCGTCAATCCTAATTGAATTGATCCTTTTATACCATCACGCGTACATTCATGTGAAATTATCTCTTCATGTTAATTACAAATAATGCTATTAACATTTCTCATGATTACAACACAAATAGAACAAGAGATTTGTTTTGTAAATATTATTAATACAATCAATCCAAAAAATTAATAAATATTTATTATGATCAATTTAGATACGATTTGGTCGCTGAAAGTACTCAAACTAAATATAAAATAATAAACAGGTCAACACAATTGTTGCTGATCCTGCAGATACATCTTCAGTTGATCCTATTTCTTAGATAGAACTCCAATATTAAAGAAAACATTCTAGAAAGTTTATTCTGTATAGAAAATAATCAATTTTGGTATCGAGTAAGTTGTGAAATAAACATAAAGTTGAAAACTGTTTAATAGAGTCCTTACGTTTTGCGTGGTTTTTTTAAATTTTATTAGCACCCATTAAACAATTAATTTTATAATTTTTATATTTCAACACGAGTATTATTTTTTATTTAGATTTAATATCTCTGAACGAGTGACTCAGAGGAAAACTAAACGTATATGTTGCGACACCACCCGTCAAGCAACTTTTACCGAAACACTAACTCTATTTCATTTTAAAAATACTTACTGCCTTAGCATGTGTAGTGAATTATCAGCAAAACTTACTAACTGTTTGTAGTTATATACAACTTAAACGTTTACTACACAAACCTTCAATTCTTCGTATCGATTTCAAAAGCCTGATTTACATGACAGTAAAAAAACATGTAGTCCAGTCAGTAAACACATTGTAGAGTGCATGAAATATGAGATAATTTTTGACTTCACAGCTTCGTTAGGAATAGTTAGAAGGTAAACATACTAAATGTCCCCGCCTTTAGGGGGTGAGCTAACGGTGGGCAGGAGGGGAGAAGTTTTTATGGTTTTTCGATTATATGAATCTAGAAAAATATGTTTCAACTAAAAATTAAAGCTAATTAAATTTCCTATAAAATTTTCTATTTACTACATATTTGTCCAAGTTCAACGGTTTTCGAGATATGCGTTATTAAAAATCATTAATTTTCGAAAACAAAACAATTTTTACCTCACTTTTTGTCAAACGTTTGCTTCTAGTGCCTTCCACTATCGTTTCTCATAAAAAATGTCAAAATCAAAGTTTGAGAGTATTTAATTTTCTTTATTTTCATATACACGTTTCTGGCACTTAAAGAAAATGTTTGACAAAAAGTGAGGTAAAAATTATTTTTTGTTTGCGAAAATTATTAAGTTAAATTAAGTTCAATAACGTATATCTCGAAAACCGTTGAAATTTCGACAAATATGTATATAAATAATCTAATAGCAAATTTAATTAGCTTCAATTTATATCTTAAACATATTTTTCTAGAATCCACTGTTTTCGAGATATAATCGAAAAGCCCAAAAATAAGACCTTCTCCCCTCCCCCCAACATAAGCTCACGCCCCAGGGGCAAGGACTTTCAGTATGTTTACCTTCTAACTATTCCTAACGAAGCTGTGAAGTCAAAAATTATCTCATATTTCATGCGCTCTACAATATTGACTTGGACTATAGGTATCTACTTTGGACTGAATCTGCAACATATTGAGCAATTATATCTTTATGGATAAGTTTCTTTGTGGGAGCATTAAGAATTTTTTGCAGGATTTCAGATCTAAAGGATAAGATACAAGATGAGTTGGTATAGTAATGGTTTAATTGAGCCCCAAAGCTCGATTCTGTAGGTTAAAATAGATCCGATAATCTACTTTCACTTGCCTAAAGTTCTCTTCTACTGAAATCTGCCAAAATAATTTTAACTAATAATTGAAGTTTTAATTTTTAATCGATAAAAATCTTGTATTGAAAAATGAAATTGAGCCTTATTTCTTCAATGATGTTTTCAAGCATAGCAGTTATAATTAAATAGTTTAAAATGCCCTGATTAGATGTTTGAAGATTTCTAGAAGCATAATTGGACATCCATTTTTTATTTTAATGTATGAGTTGTAAGCAAGAAAGACAGAGACTATTAAAAAACCCTTGCGGTTTAATAATGGACTGCATTATCAGTGGTTGCAACTAAACACCCATGGGTCATATTTTTACACACAATATAAAAACATAACGGATCGACATTTTTGTTAATAATTTTTATTCGGCAGAAATAACGTTTTTAATTTCATCTGGTTGAATTTTAATTTCTTACCATAAAGATATATGACAATGTGGCAAACCTCGTTTCTGCCATATAACATTGTAAATTCCCTTCGTCGTAAACCTACGACATCCTGCCCTACAGTATCCTTTAATGATATTCCACTAATCCCTGTTGAACATATCGGCTACCTAGGACTCCACTTGGACAAACGTCTAACTTGGAATCCACATACAAGACTAAAACGATAAGAAACTGCCCGTCGTTACAGACTACTTTAACATTTACTAGACAAACGTTCAAAGCTCCCATTTAATTACAGAAGACTCATTTACATGACTGTGATTAGACCTATTTGGACGTACGGAGTTGAGCTTTGGGGCTCTACTAAACCATCAAATTCATCTCTTATCCAATCCAAAATCCTTCGAAAAATCCTCAATGCTCCTTACTATGTTACCAATAAACTTATCTATAAAGATCTTAATGTTCCATATGTTTCTGATTTAACCCAAATCAGATACCTATCCTTCCATTAAGCTCTATAACCACTCCAATTCACTAGTCTCCCAACTTGCTTCCTCATCCATTCCTGATAATCCTCCGAGGCGTCTGAAAAGAAGATGGCCTAGAGACCTTTTAGTGTAGATTTTATTGAAGTGCTACTAGTGAGTAGTTCTTCACAAGTTATTTACATGCCATTGTATTCACTGTCAACACATTTACTTGTTGTATATTATCTTGTACAGTTGTAAATATCAATAAATGGAAAAAACAAAACAAAAAAAACATTGTAAATTTAAATTTTTAATATCGTAACTTATCTATATGATGAACTTTTCGTAACTGAGATGATGAAGTTAAGATTTCGTACAAATGGTATCAGTAGTTCAAACATCGATAACATTTTCAAACGATCACTGGGATCCACGCTTTACACCACATATTTCAATATTTTTTTCAAATAATTTAATTGAATATAAACAAATTTTATTTTCAGCTTCAAGATATATACCACTGTACCTTTGCAACCTCTCATGTAGAATGGCGCACGCCGCCTATCGGTAAATTTTCAAACTTCACTGTTACCAACATTTAATTGCTTCTTTTTTTTTTATAAAAAAAATTAATTGAAAATGATTATATTTTATTATTGCTAAACGTTCCTGGAAATATGAAGATGATGAAGTTAAAATTTGGTAGATTGGATCAGCAGTTTTTTTGCGGTTAGTGATCACAAACGAAAAATGGCTTTATATATATATATATATATATATATATATATATATATATATATATATATATATATATAAATATATATAATGTCACTTTGTTTATCCAAAATATAAACCTTCTCAGGAATTTCTCAGAACTAAATTAAAAATAGACGCTAAGTAAACAACATAAACAGACAAAGCAATGACACTATTTCTGATCGCAATCACTACTCGGGAGATAAAATCAATACCAAACAGGCGCAGGTTTATTTCTTCTTCATTACCATTTCTTGGACGACCGCATGAAGTGATAAATAGTCTACAAGACAATACCCATAACCGCTGGTGCAAACAGAAACATGCAGAATCATCATCATCATCTCGAGGACTGCGGATGTTTACTGATTATGTTTACAAGATTCATTTATGTTTACACAGATTAGCACTTATCTTGTATTTTGGCAGGTTTTATGGTCGCTTCTATTAATAACTTCTACTGCACATCATATCTGAGACAGAAATTGAAATAATTTTTAAATAAATACCGGAATGAATTAACAATTTATTTATTCTTTTAATTTTCAACATTTACTAGACAAACGTTCAAAGTTCCCAATTAATTACAAAATACTCGTATACTCGACTGTGATTAGACCTATTTGGACATATAGAGCTGAGCTTTGGGCTCCACTGAACCATCCAATTCATCTCGTATTCAATCCTTACAATCCAAAATCCTTGAAAAATCCTCAATGCTTAGCCCCTTACTATTTTTTTATTGTTACAAATAAACTTATCCATAAAGATCTTAATGTTCCATATGTTGCTGATTTAGCCCAACCAGATACCTATTATATATGAGTTGGATATAATATAAACTCTTAATAAATTATATTCATGAATGGGTTGCTTGACTTTAGTGCATTTGTAATTACCTGCCATTATTAACATTTACTTCAATTCCTGAGGTTAATTTACAACATCGTATCATTAAATTGAAAAAAATATTTTCATTATATAAAAAGAGTTTCCTGCCTAGAGAATAAATATTCTTTCTTAAAGGTGATGCCTAGAGGGAATTCCAGACTAATATAGCGATGTAAATTTCGTCATCTTTTTTGTTCTATTGATTGAGGAAAGTAGACGAAAAAATAGAACCTGTAAAACAAGAAGTGGTTGGCTGGACTAGGCAGGCAGAGCGGAAGTTGTGACAGAAGAATGTCCACTCAGCCCAACCAGCCAACAGAAAATGAGATGTTTGACAGTAGGCTGTGTTTCTTACAGTCTTTCTTCATTTCGTAGGTCTAATATATTTTTAGGTTATAAATAAAAATATCTTTAGTATATTAGAGGAGTAAAACAAACAATAAATATAAATGTTTATTTTACATAGAACTGAGCAGTTCTATATAAAATTTGAACCACATCATCACATGATTTTCAATTAATATGTTATTTAAAAAGCTTATGGTAAATTGATCCCTTATCCAAATCAGGCTAAATATCTCGGGATGACACTGGACGCAAAACTCCGATGGAAAGAACACGTTAAAAAAAAACTAATACAACTCAATTTTGAGTTATCAAAAGTTATATTGGCTCCTAGGCAAAATCCAAACTGTCAGTAAACAATAAAATACTAATAGTAACCAAGTCCAGCCATCTGGACATATGGAATCCAGCTGTGGGGATGCACGAGGGACTCCATAGAAAAATAATTCAAAAGTTTCAAAAAAAGTGTTAAGGGGCATTGGTAATGCACCTTGGTACACCGAACGATGATCTCCCAGAGACTCGGTGCCGACCGTGGATGCAAATATACGGTCAGTCGCATCAGGATCGCCTGCAAGACCACATAAACGTCGAGGCCGCCCATCTCCTGGACTTCAATGCACTGGAGAGGAGGCTGAAGAGAAGGAAGCCTAAAAATTTGTTGTAATAGTGTATTTTTATAATTATTGTTAGAAAAAAAATGCTAATAAGCTCGTAAAGAGCTTGATTGTAATATAAATAAATTAAAAAAATTAAATTAAATATGTCAATAATAGTGAAGTTTGAAAATTGACCGATAGGTGGTGAGCACCATTCTGCATGAGAGGTTACAAAGCTACGGTGTTATCTAGAGCATGAAATTGATAACATACTTATATTTAATCAAACTAATAAAAAAAATTTAGATATGTGGTGCGACATGGATATCCCAGTGGTTTGAAAATCGACTGATCTATGGTTCGCATCATTCCGCTATGGAAATTACTGAACCAATCTGTACCTAATTTTAACTAAACAATTTTCTTACTTCTAGGAAGGTTTATCAATAATAAAAATATAACAGTACAATAGCTGAGTCGCAGGTTAGAAATTAAAACCCAACCGGATGAAATCAATAAAATTATTACTGTCGAATAAAAATTATTATTAAACCAAAATATCGACCCTTTGCTTTTTGATATTTTGTATAAAAATATGATTCATATTGCAGTCTGTAATCTGCAAAAGAGTTTTTTAATAGTCTCTGTCCATCTGGATTACCAACAGAGAAATTAAAATTAAAAATTTGTTGTGTAATCATGCTTTTACGTAATCTTAAATACCAAATCAGTACAATTTTAACCAAGTTAAAAGTTACTGCTATGCGTGAAAATATAGTTTAAAAAATAATGATATTGCTTATAACGACTACATGCTACAACACAAGATTTTTATCGATAAATAAATAAAACTTAAATTATTAGTTAAAATTATATGTTCTTTACTTATGAGAGCGGGCGAACCCCCGGCGGGAGATCCTATTCAGTGTATAAAATTATATCCTATACGATTAAGGCGTTAAAATCTCCAAATCAGAGACTTTAATGAAGCCTATAGCAATTCGAAACCGATTGATTAATTTCTACTTCTATTTTATTTAAAGTATTATTACATATACCAATCAATTAATATAATATTAGAATATTAAAAGAACCTAATTTTTTTTTTAGTTTTAGAAAATTCCGATAAAAATATAATAAAAGAATATATACGGAGACTCACACACACGGATGTAGTTATACGTAATAAAGCAAGAAAACCGTTAAAATATAAACTCCTCGCCTTTAATAGCGTGATTCGACGTATTTAGTTCATAAAGCTAATTAAACATAGTTAAAATAAATAAATTCAAAACTGTTTATTGATAAATTCTGAAAAAGAAATACACCAAAAAAATTATTAATAAGGGTAAGGCAAGTCCACTGCGAAGAATTATGTTTTAATTCGTACTAAACTAAATGGATTATTTTAAGTCAGAAAGGAATAAAGAAAATTCCGCTTTATAAATAGGTAAAACATTACTTATCTTGATTCCCTTAAAAAATAAAAAATAAAAATTCTAAAAAATCAGAAAATTCGGAATGAACTATGAAGCTGGATACTACATTAAAAGAAAAACCTTGAATTAATCAGATATTAAAGGAACATATATTCCAACTTCAAAATACATCTAAATGAAAATAACCATAAATTCAACAAAGACTGAGCACTGAGCCTATTACATCAGATATTCAATTTACTTCAGAAGTTTGTCTAAAGTAAAAAGTTTACTTTCAATCATTTAAAACCATTCGACATTATTATTTACATGAACAAATTTCAAATAGTCTAATTTTAAATTTATTTAAAATTTACAACAGTATGTTACAGTATTGTGGGAAATACAGTAATGAACAATAAATAATGTACGTTAGCGGGAATCCCAGGCTGACTGCGAATAGTTTACACGACACTGCTCGCAGTCTTTATATTTCTAATTAAGTTCTGTCAACAGCGAGTGAGGCAGAGGCCATTTTGACAGTTTTAAATAATCATCTTTTCTGAGAACGTGTTCGCTTTGATTCATCATGCTCATCGTTTCTGTTTCTAAAGAATATAACATCGTAATGTACTAAAAATAATTATTCCTAGAAAATAACAACGATAAGGAAACAATAGCCAAATGTTGAATAAGCATGACACTTTTAGAAAAAATAACTCTAACAAAATGAAAAATTAATCTTTACATTAATCCACATGCAATACTAAAAACTAGAAACTGCTCGTCGTTACAGACTACTTCAACATTTACTACACAAACGTTCAAAGCTCCTAATTAATTACAAAAGACTTATTTACATGACTGTGATTAGACCTATTTGGACATATAGAGTTGAGCTTTGGGGCTCCCCTAAACTATCCTATTCATCTTGTATTCAATCCTTACAATCCAAAATCCTTCGAAAAATCCTCAATATTCCTTACTTTGTCACCAATAAACTTATCCATAAAGATCTTAATGTTCCATGTGTTGCTGATTTAACCCAAACCAGATATCCTAACCTATCCTTCCATTGTAAGCTTCATAACCACTCAAATCCGTTAGTTTCTCAACTTTCCTTCTCCATTCCTAATAAACCTCTGAGGCGTCTGAAGGATGCCTAGAGATCTTCTAGTGTAGAATTTTTAACTAAGTGCTACTGATGAGTAGTTCTTTTAAAGTTTTAACATGCTATTGTAATCGTTGTCAATACATTAACTTGATTTATAGATTTTGAACAGTTGTAAATTTCAATAAATGAATATTAAAAAAAAAAATCTTTAAATTAAAAAAAATACATTTTCTCTACTCGAGGTATGATTCAGACAGTTATGCTTTAATTATTTGTTTGCCAATTTTATTCAGTTTATTTAATAGCTAGTAATAATGTAAGGGAAGGGATCAAATCTATGTTTAAACAAGTTTTTTTAGATAAACAGACAAACATAGAACTGTTTTCAGATTTGTGTTAGGAATGAAAAAATTGGACTATGGCTCCTTTATTTGGTCGTTTTAATTGTATATACTAAATAGGACATCTCATTTTTCCATTCCAAACAAACTCCTCACATATAAAAAAAACCATCATTAAACCTATTTGGGCTTGAATAGGATAAAATAATAAAAAAAAAATAATAATAATGCCATGGAAAATATGAGCTTATTTAGAATAAAAAATTTAAAATATAATTTAACATCAATGGAGGACGAAACAAAAGAAACTTTGGATCTTCAATTTTTTTTTTTATTTTTTTTTTTTTTTTTTACTTTGTATTTATTTTTATTTTATTATAAATCGTTTAATAATTTTCTAATTATTGAATAAAACCTAGAAGATATTTACTACTTTAAATCACTAAAAGTCCCGTAAGTTGTTAATATAAAAAAATAAATTAAAATTAATTGCGAACTGTAAAAAATTGTAGATTATGTAACGCGACCTGTTGTGCGGGAAGGAACACAATAACTTTAAGGCGCTCTCAGATCACACTACAGCCGTTTCCTGCTCAATGCAAATAGTTCTCAGTAATTCAGCAGTTATGTATATTGGAATTCAAAATATAGAAAATAATAATTGTACATTAAACTCACAATATGCATATTAAACAATATTAAAAAAAAATTGAAAAAAAAAATTCAAATACGAAAATTCTTGCTACAGCTTTCAAAAATATTTTCCTTTAATTTTAAATATGTTAATTCACCATTTTAACTTTAACTTTTCCGATTAATCTCGTATCCAATCCTTACAATGAAAAATCCTTAGAAAAATCCTCAATGCTTCTTACTTTGTCATCAATAAATTTATCTATAAAGATCTTAATGCTGCTGATTTAGCCTAAACCAGATACTAATCCTTCCGTAGTAAACTAAATATCCACTCAAATTTACTAGTTACTCAACTTTCTTCCGACTCCATTCCCGATAATCCTCCAAGGCGTCTTAAAAGAAGATGGCCTAGAGACCTCCTAGTGTAGAATGATTATTGGAGTTCTACTGATGAGTAGTTCTTTTCAAGTTTTCACATGTTATTGTAATTGTTATGAACACATTTACTTGATTTATACATTTGGACAGTCGTAAATTTCAATAAATAGTTTTAAAAATACTGAACATAGTACGTACTTGTAGCAACGTACGTGAATTGTCTTATAAATATTTGTTTATTAAAATTATAAATACTAGAAAAATATTTTATGAGTAAACATTTCTGAATGTATGTTATCAGAAAATGTCAGAGATTTAAATCAAGGATAAAAAGAAAAAAATGGCAGTTTTTCGCAGACAGGTTATGCAAATATAAAAATCTAGTCGAAAGTTTTTTGGGTTTTTTTTCTTGACTCGGAATGTTGTGTAATTACTTATTTATAGTTATATATATGGTAGCTCTGAGTGATTTACGGAACATAGAAATATTTTTAAATGAAATTTATAGAGTACTGCAAAAAAAAAAAAAAAAAAAATATATATATATATATATATATATATATATATAATAAAAAAAATATTAAGAATGAGAAGATGTCACTGTAGCTTGGTACGTAATCTCTTAGATTATTTTTGATAATTGATTCACGTTGTTCTTACCCAATATATAGGCATCTCACAGCGAAACTTACTCAGTCCACTTTTTTATGAGATGTTTAGAAATTCCAATGCAACTTTATATTGTCTAAAAACCTTTAAACTGAATATTAAAATTAAAAAAAAAAAAAGTAGTTAAAACCAACCTACAGCGGTCAAGTAGATTTTCTCACGTATTCAACTATTATTTATAATTTTACAGAAATATTGTGAATCACCACGAATGAATTCCTCAAATAAATAACACGTTTTCAGTTAGACAATAACACTTATTTTAGTGGAGTAAAAAATCCTTAGCTATGCCGTCCTTCGGAAGGGACGTAAAATGGGGGTCCCGAGCCTGTGCGATGTCAGGTACTCGTTAAAGATCCCTATCCTAATTATACCTGGATAGGCAAAATTTAGGACTCCCACCGTAGCATCGTCCGATTAGCCATAGCAGCATAAAGTGACGTTAAACGAAATAAACAAACAAACAAACTTATTTTAGTATTTATCCCAAAGAATTAACTTAATGTAATGTATATTTGTTTCACTGATTTAATTCAAGTATTTTTCAAAAATGTTTAACCTAACGTAGTTAAAAATTGTCAGTCCAACTAGCACACTTTTACCATAAAGCAATGTTACCCGAAAACCGTCCGTATTCTAAATCACCGAAAAATATTTAAGTAAAAATAAATCAAGTAAATTTATCATAAAACATAAGCAAAATTTTCAATAATTTAAAACATTTTTTAAATTACAAAAACCACAGTATAACTATTATACAATATTAATTAATTAAGATGTAATAAAATCCTAATGCTAATCAGACAGGTCAGACAGGTGGAAATGAATGCGTGGTATTTTATGGAAGAAGATAAAAAATATCTATACTATTCTATCGAAATCTTCTGCCCAAAATGTCCAAAGAATTATGAATAGCGATAAAAATGAATTATTTTAATATTTTAAATAAATTTATTTTCGATTAAATATTATTTATATATATTTTTTTAATTTATTTAATTGATTTCAAATATGTGAGACATTCGATAGGAAAAAACAAATTCCTCGAGATTTCACTGACACGTCGAAAGGTGCACTGTACCACAAAATGTAACCAAAACTGTTCCTCAATTTTAATCAGCTTTGTTTAAAAAGTTTTAATTCAAGTATTTTTCAAAAATTTTTAACTTACGTAATTTTAAAATGTCAGTCCAACCAGCACACTTTTACACACTTTTAGTAAATTTATCATAAGACATAAAGAAAATTTTTTTTTTTAATTCACAAAAACACACAGCATAATTATTTTATTATATTAATTAATTATGATGTATTTGAATCATAATGCAAACCAGACAGGTATGTTAAGTGAATGTGTGGTATTTCACAGATAAAGTTAAATCCTATTCTATCGAAGTCTTCTGCCTAAGATGTCCCAAGATAAATAGCAATATAAATGAATTATTTTAATATTTTAAATAAATTTAGTTTTAATAACATATCATCCCTGAATTATGTTGTGCTATATCCCGAAACCCTTGTTTTGGGAAATGAGATTTGAAGTTTATTTCTCAAAGTACTTTTTTATTTTGGGACAATATGTAAATGGATTTGCAGTTAAATATTCCCAGTATATTAGGTAATATTTTGCTACATCAAACTTACATCCTGACTGCATTAATTTAAAACTAAAACGATTTTATTCATTTGGATATAGAAAAAAAAATGGCTATTTTTGCATAACCTTTAAAGAGATACGGGATATAAACCATTTTTAGATCAATAAATTGTTCTATATCCCTTTGATAAAATTTCTTTTCAATAACTGGGATAGTGTATTGTAATAAAAGCTCTTTTATTTTATATAAATTTTATTATTACAAAAAAAGTAATAAAGAAGTAAAAAAAAAAATAAGCAAATGTAAATAAAGTGTAAGTATATAATTTATTTTATCTATTTCGGTTTTGCCTTCCTAGACTTGGAGTTGTTTCTGGTTTATTTTATGGACAAAAAACAAAAAGAACGGTCTATAGAACACTATAATTCCTCAAGCTATCAACAGAACAAGATAATTCTTTAAAATAGACACAAAACTTGGTTTATAGAACATTTATTTACTCAATACTGGGGCTAAGAGGCTAAGATATATGGGCTAAGATAATACTGTTATTTAAATTGATATAGAACAAGAATTTTTTTCTAAATATTTGGTGTATATAACTCTATATACCCTAACAAGATAATTCTGGGATGACGATATTATTAAAAAAAAAATTATTTTAATTTTTTTAACTGATCTCAAATACAAATGCCTTTCGACAAGAAAGCAAATTCCTCGAGATTTCACTCTTAACAAAGGTCGAAAGGTGCACTTTATCACAAAATATAACAAAAACTGTTCCGAAGTTTCAATCAGCTTTAAAAAGTTTTAACATTGTAATAAAAAAAAAAATATATCGCTTAGGTTGATAGAATTTCACGTTGGTAAAAAAATAGTAAAAACCGAAGAACACGTAAGCAGTCATAGTCCATTTCCTTTAAAAGGCATTCGTTCGCGTTTTAGTTAGCTTCTAAAATATTTTCGAATATATATATATTTGCATTTATTTCGAAATATCTTTTAAATAAGTTTTTTTTTTTTATTTGAACATTAAGTTTTATTGATGAGGGACACAAAAAAAAATTTAAAATTAAAACTAAATCTCTGAATGACCCCTAAAGAGCTAGACTCTGGATTCAGTGTTAGATAAGGAAGTTTCGATACCAACGATTATAAGGAGATGATGTGATCGGGGTAACACAGAAACGTCTCCTGATTCAAGTTGATTAACGGTTGAAATAATAAAAAAAAATAAATAAATAAAAATTGAATTTTCCGCCTAGAAGGAAATATGTATGCTAAGGGTACAACTTGCTCTTGATACGACTAAGACACCCTAAGAATTCTCTCCCTCCTTATATCTTAATACTCTTTACTAACCACAAACCCCCTGGAGGACGATCGAAGAAGGAAGCTTCGAGAACTTGAGCACTTCCGTAACCTCCCCAGCACCTCTTGAACTGTCCGGATTGTGTAGGTCGGAACATTGTGTAGCGAACCCACGGAACGAATTTCGATCTTTCCACTCTTTGCCCTAGATGAAGGTCATAATGACGTTAAGCCCAAACAAACAAAACGAAATCTCCTTTTCAACGAATTAGAATTTTTTTGAGTATATTAAATTTTATTCTCACAATCAGTGGTATCCACTGATATTTATCCACGATTAAATGTAGTTATGTTTTTATTGCGAATATGTCTTATCTTTTTTTTTCATTTTTTTGGTTGATGTGTTTTTTTTTTGTTTTGTTTAATTATTTACATACTTTTACTTTCATTAATATTAGTTTTTCGTATTTTAATATTACCCAGAAACAAAACTGTTCACTCATATTTTGTTTTCTCTTATTTTAGATGTGATAGTTGTCAAAAAAATAATAATTTTGTCACAAAATATACGAAAATTTTCTTTGTAGCTACATTAGTCGTTTAGAGTTTTTAGAGATTTAAATTGCTTATTGTGTTGTAGTTATGTTTTTTTTTTTTGAAAATTTCTTAGCTTGTATTTATTATCATTTTTTCACTTGATGTGTTTTTTTTAAACGTTATTCACATAAAATTATATAAATAATGTTTAAAATATATATAGCTATGTTTACATTTTATTAAATTTAGTAGTTATGTTGTTATTCTCAAAATGTTCTTTTTTTTTTTTTTTTTTTTTTTTTTTTTTGCTTGATGTGTTTTTTTTTTTTTTTTTTTTAAATATTATTTACATACTTTTTATCCATAGTTAATTTTAAATTTTTGTATTTTAATGTTACCCAGAAGGAAAACTGTTTAGTCATATATTTGTTTTTTTTTTGTTATAATTTTAAATATAATATATACTTTTTGTAGTAATTTTTAAAAGGTGCCAAAAAGTAATAATTTTGTCACAAAATATACGAAAATTTTCTTTGTAACTTCACGAGTCGTTAGAGTTTCTAGAGATTTGAATTGCTTATTGTGTTGTGGTTATGTTTTTACTGTAAAAAGTTATGTATTTTTTTTTTATTTTTTTTTTACTTGATGTGTTTTTTTTAAACGTTATTTACATAAAAGTATATAAATAATGTTTAAAATAAACATACCTGTGTTTACATTTTATTAAATTTAGTGGTTATGTTTTTATTGTGAAAATGTTCTCATTTTTTGTTTAAAAATATTATTTACATACTTTTTATCCATAGTTAATTTTAAATTTTTGTATTTTAATGTTACCCAGAAGGAAAAAAAAACTGTTTACTCATATTTTTTTTTTTTTTGTTCTAATTTTAAATATAATAAATACATATTTTTTGTAGTAATTTTTAAAAGTTTCCAAAAAAACAATAATTTAGACACAAAATATACGAAAATTTCTTTTTTAATTGCACAAGTTAGAGTTTTTAGAAATTTAATTTTTTTTTTTTATATTGAACATGTTTTACCGGTGAACTTATATTAAAAATAAATAATAGCTTAAAAGTGATACGTTTTTAAGAACCGCGAGGGCGTTACGTGAAGTTTGATTATTTGATATTAGGAGAACAGGAGCAGATAAGAGCTGAATGTTATAATAAATTACTCTATAACTTGGAGACAGGTTCTAATGAGTGAGCTCCTTTTGACTTCGTTTCTCCTAATTCGAAATAAAAACTTTATCCTGAATTTGACCAATCTTGCTCAATAAAAAAAAAAATGGGTAAGTTTAGACCTTGAAAAACGTTTTTAACACGGTCTATAAATATCTCAAATAATTCGATATTGTGATTAATATTCGATTTTAAATACTGACAGAAACCTTTTTTTTTTAATTGGCATGAAGTATCAGAAAAAGCAAAAAAAAAAAAAAAAAAAAACCGGAGAAAATTACAAATGAAATTAATATAATTTAACTGAAAGAAAATGAAGAATTGAATCAATCATCTAGTATAAATATAATGACAATTTTTTTAAAAGTTTTATCGCGTTTTGTGTAATCAAAATTCAACTCTCCTTCGGAAATAAACACTGCAATCATACAGGTAATTGGAAAAGAAATAAATAACATAAGTATATAAACGGTCAGCAAGATTAAGGATATTCAATATGAGTATTTATCTCCTACAGACAAATTAATCACGGGTAAGCGGAAAAAAAAAAAAAAAAAAAAAAAAAATTATATATATATATATATATATATATATATATAGAAAACATGAGCATCGACTGTTACTAGGGCAACTCCTACAACATTTTGTTTTTTCTTTAGCCGACAGGATCAAGGTGGCCATTTTCTTTTATTTTTGAATTTAAGTGTGTAATCACTTTTGTGTATTTATAAACACAACGATAGGAGCCAAACCATTGGCCTAGTATCCTTGCACTTCTGTGTTCTTCTGGATTCAGCTATCAAGCTCCTTCGAGATCCACTCTAAACACAATACATATAGAGAGACACACAGATATAAAAGACATTGAGGAACACTTGCCCGACGAGATTGTTGAAGACGGCACTGAGGAAGGCAGCAGCACCTCCAAGAAGAGGCCGGTCGTTCGTCATCCCGGACACGTTGGCGAACCCCGGCACATCACGACTGTGGTACTGTGGTGCAGGGGCACGCCGATCTGGGGGTAACTCTGTGGTGGGGGGCTACGCCCTTCCCTCCTCTGTTCTCCGTCTAAGCGATACTTTACTTTTCCTTCGCAGGAATTCCTTAATGAAATGAGTAATTATTTTTTTATTTTAATTTCAAGGCAGAATTTATGTAGTTTTTTTTTTATTTAACAAGGGTACGTTTGAAGTTGTAACTCACAGATTCGAATGCCGATTTAGGTGTGGGTATTAGGGACCTATAATAGTGCAAAACTAGGGTTATATCCGCCAATGGGCATTAGGAGCCGAGAAAAAAAAAAATGAAAATCATGTTTGATTTTTTTTCTCAGCTCTCAGTCAAGATAGAGAAATGATTCTTTCACCTTAATTGCAGTTATGTATGTTATTTGGTACAAAAGTACTTTCGCTATGCTCAAGACACCACCCGGCTTTAGGTTGCTCAAAAACTCTAAAAAAATGACAAAATTCCAAGGAAATCCGCTGTAAATCAGTATCCCTTATTTTTATTTCAAATTGCATTGAAACCCTAAGATTGATGAATAATCTAGAATTAATATCAGGTTTTGGTTTTAAAAAAAAAAAAAAAAAATCCCCTTATCTAATTTTTTTTTAATGGTCTTATTTAAAATTTATTGTGTAAAAATTAAAATAATAATAGAAATATATCATTTTAGGACGCCTTATTGGATATAATATAGGTGAAGAAAATTTTTAAAATAAATTGATATTATTTTCAGATTCCTCAAAAAAAATGGAGAAACTAAATTTTGTCGAAATCAAAAATAATTTTTTTTTACCTTTATAATTTTGGATGATTTTAGAAGGCAAGATGCTGTAAATTTCTGAAAAAATGTAAATAATTTGCGCTATCTCACACATTTCGCCACCGATTAAAACCAAATTTTAAAGTCATCTAGAAGGCGTAAAACTGCATAGTTTAGCCCTAATTCGGAGGACACAGGATGTTCCCTTATTGAGATATCTCAAGTTATAGCTGACCTTGGATTTTTTCATTCACATCAGTTTTTCTCCAATAAAATATGGAGCAAATCTAATGTTTTATGCATGGAAAAAACGAAGGATGTATGCTGATCCTAGTGATGCTATTATTATTGTAATCGGTTGAACGCAGCAGTTGTTATGGCCGGTAGAAATTGTTGATGAAATCTCAACTTCAAAATTTTAAACCTTCTCGACAAGGGGTAATAAATCAATATTTTTTTTTTGATTTTGATAAAATTAAAGGGTTTTATGGTGCGTTAAATCCAGATTTGAGGTCACTTGTTCATGAAAAAAAGTTTCCACTGATTTATAGTGGATTTCCTTGGAATTTTGTCACTTTTTTTTTTTTTTGGAGTTTTTGTGCACCCTAAAGCGGGGTAGTGTTTTGAGCATAACGAAAGTATTTTTATTTAAAATAGCATACATAACTACAATTAAACGTGAAAGAATCATTTCTCTATCTTGACTGAGAGCTGAGAAAAAAAATAAAACGTAATTTTCATATTTTATTTTTTTTCTCGGCTCCTAATGCCCATTGGCGGCTATAACTCTAGTTTTGGTTAGGATTGATCCTTCTATATCATCATGCGTACCACAAGTGACTCTAGTTTTGCACTGTTATGGGTATCTACTACCCACACACAAATCGGCATTAAAATCTGTGAGTTACGACTGCAAACGTCCCCTTGTGAGTAAAATATTCAATAAATTTATCATTTTTATTATTTATTTCATTTCATTAAAATTTTTCTTTAAAAAAATGCTGAATTAAGAGCAGTCATTCAGTATATTAGGAATAAAACAGTTCTCAAATAAAATTATTGAAATCAGATTTATCATTTTTAATACGCTTTTATTAACTTCACCGGTATGTAACGAAATCTTGCATCGTAATTTTCACTAATTTCAAGCTATCTGATTACCTTGAAAATTTGCACAAGTTTCAAGGACCAATGAAAATACAATAATTACACAGCTTCGTTTTTTTTTTGTTTTTTTTCGGATTTGACGACTTTAGGTCATATACCGAGACCCAATACATTGGACCGCCAGTATTCGCGGTCTTCCCAATCTCCTTCCCGTAATCCTCTCGCCGCCATTACCTCCTCAACTAATTGAATCCATGTTTTCCTTGGGCGGCCTCTTTTTCGTCTTTCTTCCGGGAGGTAGTTAAATATCCTTTTTGGCCATCTTTCTTGGCCCATTCTTCTTAAATGGCCATACCACAGCAGCTGTTTGGTGTGAATGGTGTGAACTATAGTGTTTTCCGCCTTGACGATACTTCGTATGGAAGAATTTGTCACCCGTTGAACCCTGGAAATGCGACAGCTTCTTCTCCAAAAATCCATTTCGACAGCTTGTAAGCTCTGTGCATCTCTTGTTCCAACCACCCACATTTCCGAACCATAAAGGATTACTCCTTCAAAAAAGGAGTGGAAAATCCTCTTCTTGGTTTCTAGTGAAACATTTGGGCTCCACTGTACAGCTTCGTTTTTATATTTTTAATTAGTCCAGGCGAAATATCCCCAAAAAGGTGGTCTGCCTTGCAAAAGATGAAGTAGTAGGTTTTAAGATCCAGCATGGTCCAGATAGATCCTGAAAAGAAAATGTTTTTGTTTGTTTTTTTTTTTGGGGGGGGGGAGGTCGAAATAACCAAATTTTTTTTTTTCAGATAATTGCAAAAAAAGATATACAAAATTGCATTAAATCGAAAAATGTGTTAGTTACAAAATTAAAGTTTCTTAAATTGTACGTCTAAAGATACCTCTTAAGCTGAATTTGATTTTGGCTTTAGACACAATCGATTGTAAAAAATCTACGAATTTCGTCAACATTCTCAAAAAGTTAATTTTGGTCATGTTTAAGAGCCTAAAACATAAGAATGGCTTATCCAATCAAAAAATGTTATATATTAATAATTGTAGATCATTAGATTTTGCCTAAGATAGGTTTAGTTCGTTTCGTAAAACAATTTTTTTTTTAGTTTTTGAGTAAAATATTCAATAAAATATAAAATTACTCAAATAAAATTTATGAAATTTATTTAGAAAAATTTCATGATGGTTTTTTAGTAGTACTTATTCTAATTTAGTCGGTAAGATGCTCGACTTCCATACTCATGGGCTCGAGTTCTAGTCCGACTGAAAGCAGAAAAATTTATTTTCTGTTATTTCGGTTGTAGCTATACTTCCTGGGGCACACCCAGCTTCTACAAAGTGAGTACCTTTAATTGTGGAAATACCTGGCGGTTGAGCGTGATTTAGGGGCCAAATTTCCTCCTTTCACAACCGTGGGCCAGTAACATTCTTACCTAAGTACTGAACCAAACACCCTTTGTGGGTTTTTTAATTTTTTTTTAATTTTAAATATGTTTTCCATTCTGAATAAAAATTCAATAAAATACAAAAACGATTGAAATAAAATTTGTCATTTGTTATTCATTTCAATTTACTGTCGTTTTATTCGAAACATTATTTCCTTAATTGATAGTTGTTAAGCTCATTATGAATAATTAAATAAAAGATAATTATTTTTTGAATTGCTCTTATTGGATGAAGATTATAACCTAACTGACTTATAAGGGGTATAAGTAAAAGATGCGACAATGATTAGATTCATACAATATTGACAATTTTTTTTTTTTTTTTTTTTTATGATTTATTTCCAAAATTTTAAACATATAACTATGATGACCAGTGAATATGATAGCAATAAAAAAGTAAAGGTTTTGGCAGGAAATGCATGATGGGAAGTAACATCTCTCGTCCGGCTCCTTTTCAATCTTCTATGGATATTATTGGGCGTCATTGTGGTCATGTTATGTATGAGTTAATCGGGATAGCCTTTTAATTCCATTGTATAATATTTTGTGTGTGTTCTTTGATAGCAGGCATATTTAGGTCCGTATGCAAAGCTATGTCCAGTTATGCTAAGTCAATAGCTTGTTCTACGTCGAGAAAGGCTCCCGTACAGTGCATTCCGTGTTCCAATCCGGAACAGACGGGGTCCACTAAATGATTTCATCGTCCAGACGGAATCCTAATAGCAGGTTCGTTAAACAGGGATCAGTGAAATCGGCATTAGTTTAAAATTAAGATGAATCAACAATTGTTTTTTAATAATATATTCTTCAATGAAGGAGTTACATATGTTGACAAATAATTGTATTATACAAAGCATTTACCCTTCTTTATTAATAGTGAAAACATGTGACATGTTTCGGGAAACAAGGTCCCATCATCAGACTTTTCTAAAGAGGAGTAAATGCTTTGTATAATACAATTATTTATCAACTGTTTTTTTATTTTTTAATTTGAAAAATTTGTTTCGTAATTACTTTTGTATTCAACCAGAGAGCAGCACCTTCCACCGCCACGGCCCTCTCGGAATATATAGCTGATATATTCAAGCCTCGGCCGAACCACCTTGCCCTCCGGTCATCTTCCGTTTTCTTCTTAAAAGGATCTCGTTTCTCTGGGATTTCCCGACGGCTCTCGTTCCACACCCAGTCCCACCTACCCCGACGTTCTTCTAAGAAATCTCTACTCACACCAAATGACCTCGCTAAACTCCATGTGTTCGGATTTTCTACCTTTCTGATCCATTTTACAACACCACAGAGAATCTTTGCTCGAACAATCCTTAAATTGAGTTGAGTGGAAATATTAATCCTTTGAATTTATCTTCCCACATCCTGGTTTTCGATTTACTGGTCTTTCAGAACAAAAACACCATAACCCTTAAAAGACTATACTCGGACGGTATAACCTCAGGCATAAAAAGGATTACTTATTTCTTAGATTTTTTATATAGAATGATCGAAAACGATCATATTTAGCGTTGTCTTCCAAAATTGATTTTGATTGATCAAACTTGGAAAAATTTTTCAATAAAATTTCATACACCTAATTGTTCTTACATTGTAAGAACAGCCTATAATCTGTTATCACCTCATATAAGTAAAATACGTTCGTAGTCACATTATAGTCGAGAGTCAGACTGTTTTGTCCTGAATTGAACTATTTTGAACCAAAACGTTCTTATGGTACATTATATTTTCACATTTGGTCAAATAGTGCTCCTAGAATGCTTCGAACTCTCGAAGTTCTTTTTTTAATTGTGTACATATTATACACCGAGTTAAATTTACTCTTCCACAACTTCCGCAGAAAATACTTCCTAGGCACCTATCTATTCCAAGTTATCAACACCCGTCACCCTCCCGTTATTTACAGTATCCTGAAATTCAGATCTCATATTTCCGATCACAATACTTCATCCCACAGCATTGCAACATCCCTTCCTTGACCGATCCTCTATTCTCTGGAATAACCTCCCACCCCCCCCCCCCCTATATTCGCAATGCTTCTTCCCTCGTAACATTTTTTTTTTTTTTTAAATAAATTTATTGAAATTTACATCTGTATAAAATATATACAAGTAAATGTGTTGAAAGTGAATACAATGAAATGTAAATAACATGTGAAGAACAACTCACTAGTAGCACTTCAATAAATTCTACACTAAAAGGTCTCTAGGTCATCTTCTTTTAGACGCCTCGGAGGATTATCAGGAATGGAATAGGAATCTAGATGTGAGACTAGTGGATTGGGGTGGTTATGGAGCTTACTATGGAAAGGTTTGGCTAAATCAGCAACATATGGGATACTAAGATCTTAATGGATAAGTTTATTTGTAACAAAGTGAGGCGCACTAAGGATTCTTCGAAGGATTTTGGATTGTAAGGATTGGATAAGAGATGAATTGGATAGTTTAGTGGAACCCCAAAGCTCAACTCCGTACGTCCAAATAGGTCTAATCACAGTCAAGTAAATGAGTCTTTTGTAGAAAATCGGAAATCTTGAACGTTTGTCTAATAAATGTTGAAGAAGTCGAAAACGACGAGCAGTTTCCTGTCGTTTTAGTCTTCTCGTAACATTTATAACACTATTCTTTCGCTATCTTCTTTCTCCATTATGTATCTTCCATTATATTATGTATGTACTATGTATGTATGTATAATTTAATCACAAAGTCTGTCAGACATAAGACATTAGCGTAAATTATAGTTTTATTACGATAATGTTTTATTTTTTATTTTCTTTCTTTTCTTTTTCATTATCATTTTCTGTTTTTTTTTTAGTTGTTTTTTTTTTGTATGTTATTTTTTCTGCAATTTTGTTTGTAATATTAACTACTTTTTTGTTTTTGTATTTTCCTTCTATTTTTTTTTCTTTATAGTTTTTTATCTGTATTTTCCCTCATACATATTTGTATTCACTTTATCTATGTTTTTTTTTATTTTTAAAAGCTCTCGGCCAGTTGTGATTTTACTATGTGTTATATAATGTTATTCTTAATGGACTTTGTCCCAGATTAAGGCTTTTATTTTTATTTTATTCAATATCTGAATTACATAAGGCTCTTAGTGGCAACTTTCTGGCAAAAATGAATTAACATCCCCATTTACCTTCATCGTCTAAAACTTCGCCATGATCTACAAGTTAAACTTTTAGAGATAAAGCATGAGGAAGTTGACAAATGAATGTATTACACATGCGCAGATAACTATTGGATTAGCAAATATGGAGATGATGACGACAAGAGAAACTATCGAAGAAACAATACACTATCGATAATGAATACATCGATGCCACGTCAGGTGATCCAGCAGTCACCTTTGTTTCCCTCCAACCACACTCCCTCCAAGCTTTCACTCAGTCTGATTAGAAGGTAATGATATTAGGTCTTTGGTAACGATTAGTTCAACACAACACATGCTCTATTGTCATACCAATATTATTTACATGATCTTTATATATATATATATATATATATATATATATATATATATATATATATATATATATATGTTTAGTAAGGTTCTTGAGGTTCAGTCATAAAATAAAAATCAACTATTTTGGCGACGTTTCGAGACTATATTGTTCTCATAATCATGCCCTACAGTGAAAAAACAGGTTACAATAAAATTATATAAGTTATACAAGTTATTTCAAAACATAAAGTTAGCTACAGTACAGGTAGGTATATAACAACATGTGTAGGGTAATACAAATATATATAATTACAGAATATAGAGGAGTATGAAGCTACTTACAATGTTACTAGTGGATATGAATAGACTAACAATTCTAGTACACAACTAACCTAGGGGAGTGAGTTTAAACAGACAGTTAACAAGGGTTAGTGGGGAAAAACCCTATTTCTTAAAAATTAAGTTAAAAGGACTGTGTGGGTATTCCCAAAGATGCAGGTACAAAAATATTTCAGTGTAATATACTAATAAATGGAAGAATGGTTTGTAATGGGTTTCATGGTGAATAATTTTGGGGAAATCAAATTTGAAAAGTATGAATCAAATTTTTGTTTGCCTGTAATGTGTGGGTGAGAGCTGTTTGGTCAGGTTTGTTCGGGTTTTTATTTATAGACGTGCAACTGTATTTATGTTGATACACTCGTCGTTTAAGATATTGTTCCGATGTACCAAGATGAGATAACTATCTTCACACGGTATTTCATAAAGAATATTAGACTGTAATTCTAACTTATCTATATCTTTGGTTTTGGTGAATAATTTATCAATGTAGGTGGTATTTATGAATATTACAGTGTAGTCAGTTTTATGGTTATTTGTAAGTGTTTTTCTGAGACTTTCTGATAGTGTTTGTATACAGAGTGAATATCTCTTAGTGCAAAAAAAAAATTGGGTGAAATTAGATCAAACATGTAGCAAAACGCCGCAGACCTCACCTTTCTATTCCAATCCGTTGCAGATATACGATAAATCAAAGACTTTTTTGAGGAAACCACGTTTTTTTTTTCCATAGTAGCTGAAATATCTCCATTTTGTTTAAATATTTTGGCGTTATTTTCGGATTTAGCATTAAATTTTCTATAATAGTTGAGTACCTGTAATCTTGAATTATACAAACTTGGTATCTAAAGAACAGCATGATCTTCACCTTATTTGGGGAAGTCATAATGTCTTATATTACTTCAACGGTCACCAATTTTCGAAAAAAATATCTACAAAAGGTCAAATTTTTTAAAAACTTGTAAATTTAATCAGCTTTCGAATAATATTTTAAAAGTAATGTTTTTGTTTTAATTTCATGGAGAGATTTACTTTTGAAACCGAAAAAACATGGTGTTCTCATTTGGCATACAAATCAGTTAATTGTGTAAATAATACATTATAACAAGTCCATAGTGGAAATATGCATTTTAAACGTAATAAGCTCTTCATTTCAATAAAAAATAAAGAAATAAAAATGGAAAATATAGGAAAACTGTCAATAAAGCGACACCAGATCAGAGGATCATAGGTTTATTACATTTATTTATTTATTATTATTATTTAGGATTTATTTTACTAAATTTTCAATGTAAGGTTTTAAAACCCGATGATAATTAACATAGAGCTCAATTGACTGCATTATCAGTGCTTGTAATTAAAAGTTCATGAATAATATTTCTACACGCATTATCAAAAATCACAGCATAGAAATTCTGATTTGGTCATAATTTTTATTGGGTAGACTAATTTCATTGATTTCGTTTAGTTAGGTTCTCTCTAATTGGACACAAGAATGTACATTTGAATTATTATTACAGTAAATCTTATTATACCTTCCTAAATCTTCGTAAATCCTAACCTTCCTAGAACCATGAAGATGATGTAGTTAAAATTTGGTCATTTAGGTATTGTTCGATTTTCATCACTGGGACCCTCATGTCACAATACACATATAATATTATTTAATTGAAAATAAGTAAATTTTATTATTAATTTCCAGTTCTATATAACACCTTATCATGGTAACCTCTCATTTACAATGCCGCTCGCCACCTATCGGTTACTTCTGCAAACTTCACTACTATCAACGTATTATTGATTTTATTATAACAAATTAATTGAAAATCAGTTTATATTATTATAGCTAAACCTTCCTGGAACTATAAAGATGTTGATGGTTAAAATTTGGTAGAGATTGGTTCCGTAGTTTTCGTGGTTAGTGGTCATAAACGAAAAATGGCTTGTACTTTTATATAATAGTATCAATTGTAAAGTTGATTATAATTGAATTTTATTATCTTACAGTTGTTAAATTTAAGTGCATCGGATTTGTTTGGAAATCGAATGAAAATGAAAACTTTGATATAGCCAGTGGAGGCTAAGCAGAGTCACTTCGGTTATCGCATGTCCATTTACATTGCGCACCATTAATTAAAATGTTATATAAGAAAATTAAAATAAAAAGAAGATAAATTTTGAAACAATTATAATTATATAAATTATTTGTGTGTGTTTTTTTTTCCAGGAAAGTACAAAAATGTGATTATACGCAATGATATTCACTGTATAGCTAATTTATTCAGTACTGATGCCCTTGAGATATTTTAAAAAATCACTTCATTGGAATATTTTAAAATGCAGGCTATTTAAATTAACAACTACTCAAAAGAAAAAAAAAAAAAGAAAAAGAAAACACGACGCTATAAATTGATTCAGGAAAGTCAACAGTATTAAATAACTCTATTTTTTCTTAATGTTTTCAGTAATTTTAATTTTCATGATATTTATTTATGAATGAAAAAAAAAAAAATTCGTAGTAATTTATATGAATTTATTTTAATATATATAAAAATTTTAAAAAAACAGGAAAAAATGGTTAGGTAACGGTCGGCAAGCCAGCCACCAACCCTTACGCGCGCCGAGAATACCTTTTATCGATTCTAACCTTCTTCCGATTTGTTTCGGTGTTTTAGTCGTTACTTTTAGAGGGGAAAGTATTTTATCTCATTTATTTACGGAGAAACTCTAAATCCCTGTTCAAAGTAATATTAACCTCTGTTTACCTTCTGATATTAAAATGAGAGATAAGAAAATAATGAAGTGGAAATAAGGAAATATAATACACTAAATCAATTTTGAATTAATATTATATCAAATCAGAATTAATATATTAATGCTAAACCACCAGTAATGTTAATTCCTGATAAACTTTATGATGTGAGGGAAGTGTAAATAACAAATTATAAGTATAATAAAATACGAGTAGAATCCTTAATCGGGACCCCCATTTATTTCACATATAACTCCCATTATTCATTTAACATTTGTAGCTAGGTTGATGCTAACCACTACACCACAGGTCGGAAGAAATTGCTCCATCATCCAGGCTTCTAAATTTGTAGCTTTTTAAAAATCACAGTTTTTTAATCTATAACATTACACCCATAGTTTTACAATTATATAACATTTCATTTACCTCTTAATCTGTTATTATTTTCGCACTGTCCATTCTCCAGTTATAAGGGATTATATAATACAGTGCAGAATCCTTGTTGAAAGTAATGATGTTAATTTCTGCTATATTTTCTCAGTGGAAAAGGTGGAAATAAGAAAATATGAAACCTATGATATACTTCTCACATTTATTTTTAGATCAATGTTTTATTGAATTAATTATACAATCTGTCTCCCTTTAGGACAATAAGTATTATCGATGACAAAGAATCCATTCACAAAATATGCATACTGAAATTTTATCACTTAAATTGTTACAACAAATAAAAATATATAAAACACCAAATCCATGTACAAATTAATGTTCTTAAGATTTGCAACACTTTTAAACATTAGATAAGAGGAAATAAGAAAACATGAATTGATAAAACATTTTGTTATCTTCGGTTGCACCTATTTACATTTAAGAAGACTAAATGTCAATATAACACACTGAACCACACAATCAAAGTCGAAACTGTAGAAGTGATTGTTTACATGTTAGGTTAGAAGAAACAACTCCTTCATAACTGTGATTACCTCAGGATCGTGGGTTGACTTGATTTCTTTGTAAAATCCCATTCTTCCACTATAGATATTTTATAGTATTGACTCAATGTGTTAAGATGGATATAGTTTCTTGACGGTTACTATTAGATGTTTAATAAGGTTCATGAGGTTCAGTCAATAAATAAAAAACAACTATTTCGGCGACGTTTCGAGACTATATTGTTCTCATAATCATGCTCCACACCTTAGTAGGATTGTCCTTGTATCCTTCGTACTCGCCAGCTTGTGGGAAGGATACATTAGATTTTACGAAGAAAACAAGTCAACCCATCAGGTTTGGTATCAGTTTTTGGTAAACAGAGTTTCGTGATTGTCATTTTTTTTTCTTTTCCTTGGCTTCCAATGCTCATTGGCGTCTATAACTCTAGTTATTTCCCTATTACAGGTCCATAGTACGCAAACAAAAATCGGCATTCAGTGAATCACAATGTCAAAATGTCTCCTTATAAGATTAAACCAAGATTTCACAGTGTATCAGATCTGTGTAATCGGATCTTGTTTAATATGACTTTAGGGCCGAAACTACGAGGTAGAGTAAAAGTAATGTATCAGGTTTTAGTTACGTTTGTAAGTGTCATATGTATGTATGTATATATATATATATATATATATATATATATATATATATATATATATATATATATATATATATATCTCGCCGCGACATTGCTAATGCAGCAGATGCCCTTCGGATGCTTGTCTCAGGATTGTTATCGGAGTGGCGTTGGACACAATTTCTTCTCCGATAATCTGCTCTTATTGCTGCCTGGAATTGGTCGCCTTCATTACGTATTAAGAATGACCCAGTCTCTCGTAGTCTATTAAAAGTTAACGAAAAGACTCGTCGATTAGGCACTCTTCTATTTGGAAATCGGCGCGCATACTCCCGCACCGCTTCTAAAGCATTACCGTTACAGAAACCATACACAAAAATCATATCAGCGTATTCAACATTAGAATATGTATGCGGCACTGTGGCTGATGCTATTCACTCAAAAATATTTGAGTAACTGACTGAAGACTGATTTAGGAATTATAATCCTAGAAGGAAGCCAAAATGTAAACAAATAAAATAATGTAAAGGATAACATTAGTGTTTACATATCTCACTGCCTAGCCTGACGAACTGTGAAAGGTGATAATCGCTACCTGGAACATTTTTGTTTTGTTTCTTTTTTTGCGATTTTCTCTAAAACTAAGCAAAAACGAACAAATCTCTAAAGGACTTTTTGTCTTAGTTTTTCGGTCCTCTATAAGTTCCTGAAGTTTTGCCATTTAAATTCGGGACACCTTGTATATATATATATATATATATATATATATATATATATATATATATATATATATATATATATATATATATAAAATCTACATTATTGTTACTTCCTGCAGTCGTGAGAAACGATTACGAAGCAAGATAAACGACGTTCTGCCTAAACAATCATAAAATGTAGATCAGACAGGCTGGATCTGGTCGGATCAATCACTCATTCCCTGCAGTCATTCAACTTGCTGATTTATCGGAATGTCTCATTACATTCAATTCTATTGACGACCTCATTCGTCCCTTGATGGATTATTCTCTTCAAATTAATAATTCTCTAATAAGACAGCCAGCTCTTCATAACCTTCCGAGGCGGTTATCTAATCCACCTGTAGGCGTCAGTCACAGCAATGGGCTTTCATCATCCACAACATACTTTTACATCACCGTTACTTAGAGATTTTTTTTTTAATTACATTTTCATGATATTCCACTCATCCCTGTTGAACAGACCCGCTATCTAGGACTCCACTTGGAAAAAGTCTTACTTGGAACCCACATACAAGACTAAAGCGACAAGAAACTGCTCTTTCAAGACTATTTTAACAATTTCTAGACAAACGTTCTAAGCTCCCAATTAATTACAAAATACTCATTTAGAACACTGTGATTAGACCTACTTGGACGTATCAAGTTAAGCTTTGGGGCTCCACTAAACCATCCAATTAATCCCGTATCCAATCCTTCCAACCCAAAATCCATCGAAAAATCCTCAATTCTCCTTACTTCGTAGTAGGGTTGGGCGATAGTCAATAGTTGCTATCGATATATCGATTGTCGATAGATCTTTTTTACCCTCAAGTTTTGAAACACTCGGAATTTTGCTGATCTGTCTCTGTCCAGTGTCGATTTATTTTAAAATTGAATTCGGAAATCCTAGAGCTCAAGGTTTCTCCCAAACATTAAGCCAAAGGAAAGCAGAAATGCTAGTTTTTCTTTTGGGAAATATGTGGCTCAAGGAGCAAACTTGACTCTTAAAATTAACTATTTCGTTATTTTTTATATATTAACTATTTTTATTTTTTATATATTTTTAATCATATATTTCACTTGTATTTATATTCTATATTCTATATTGTTAATGTATGACAGCATAGCTCTTTTTTGTTCTATTTAATTTAATTTTTTTTTCTTCTTTTTTTCATTTTATATTTTTATTTATTTATTTATTTTTATTTTTTTTTCTTCTCTTATTGTGTACATATTGTGTGAATGTAATCATGAAGTCATCTATATTACTTATTGCCCACATTTGTGGCAGATTGTAATAATTCCTCAATAAATGATTGATTTAAAAAAAAAAAAAAAAAAAAAAAAAAAAAAAAAAAAAAAAAAAGTACCTTCTAGTAGGATTGTTTCTCAAAAAAAAATGTTAGAGTCAAAATTGTAGAGCATTAAATTTATTTTAATTTCATATATATTTTTCTGGCATTGAAGCAAATTTTTGAAAAAAAGTGAGTTGTACATGTTTTTTATTTCTAAAATTATCGATTTTTAATAACGTATAATTCGAAAACCGTTGAAATTACGACACATATGTATAGAATCAATTATATAGGAAATTTAATTAGCTTTAATTTTAAATAGAAACATATTTTTCTAGAGTCTGCTGTTATCGAGATAAAATCGAAAAACCCAAAAATGGGACCTTCTCCCCTCCCTCACCGTTAGATCACCCATAGGGGCAAGGAATTTTTTTTTTTGCTGTTCCGTAAATATGTACAGAATGTCCTAACGAGTTTGTAGATATTGTATTGTATGTATTAAGAGGAACTACCTAACCCGGTCCTAGGTAAGATTTCAAGGCCTTGTCTACACAGCTGCGATGTCTTTGCCTTTTTAAAAAGTACGTATTAAGAAAGAAAACAAATTATAATATTTTCATCGATATTTAAATGTGACGTACAGCGGTGACTCTTAGCTGCAGTGACGACAGCCAGCTGATGATTAACAGCTGTAAATTAAAGTACCTAATTAAGTAATTAAATAACTGAGGATCTCAACAACAACAAGCGAGCCCCTAATCGTTCCATCAAGAAGACAGTCATCCTCTTAGGTTCGCCCTTGACTTGAGCCTCTCTCCCTCGAGATACAAGATATAATTATTATACTAATTAGCATAATATAATACTAAACATATCTCATAATGTTCCATTAGTTAGTTGGTGTGTAATTATGGCCGATCCGTCTTACTTGAAAAAAGAAAAAAAAAAAAGTTGAAAATCCATTCAGTGGAATAGTCTTCCTTCTGTTTTTTTCACAGCTGTTTCTTGCTTTATATCTAGCTCAGATGAGGAAAAAGAATATTAAATAATACTAAATAAAGAACTTAGATTATTTTAACTAATTGAATTTTATTTGTATATCGATAAAAATCTTGTATTGAAGTAAGGAAGTGAGCAATATTTCTTTAATAATATTTTCACCTAGGCAGTAATTTTAATCTGGTAAAAATATCATTGATTAGGTGTTTGAAGAGTACGTAAAAGTACAATTACACATCCATCTTGGCAGAAATAATTGTATCTATGCATCTATGGATTTTGATTTCTAACAATAAAAAGTATATGACAGTTTGGCAAACCTCGTTTCATGTACTCAAGACTATTCATTTTGATTATTATAATAGTAAAATTGTTATTATAAACCTTCCTAGAACTATGAATATGTTTCAGTAAAAATTTGTATACTGTTTTACCATTATGCAACTCTGTTGCAGAATGGCCACATATCGGTAGATTTTTAAACTACACTGGGATTCACATGTCGCACCATATATTTAATAGATTTTTTATTTACAATTGAATTGAAAATCAGTAACTTTTATCATAAATTTCTATTTCTATATAACACCGTAGCTTTGTTACCTCTGTCGAATGGTGCTCGCCACCTATCGGTCTATTTTCAAACTTCACTGCTCACCATATATCTAGCCATTTTTTAATAACAATTCAATTGAAAATCAGTAAATTTTATTATTTTATTATTATTATTATAAACCTTCCTTTAAATATGAAGATGATGTAGTCAAAATTTGGTGCAGATTAGTTCAGTAGTTTTCAGGAATAGTGACCACAAACGAAAAATGGCTTATCCTGTTATATAATAGTATATATGTATATATATATATATATATATATATATATATATATATATATATATATATATATATAGAGCTTAATTTTATATTTAAATAGGATACAATATATAAATATTTATACATTAAAAAAAAAAAAAATTGTCGGTTGGTTTAGCCTACTCCAACATTCAAGGTAAATTACCAGTTACGATAATAGTTAAGGGAACTAGTCAAACGAATAGACCAGATTCCCCGGAATGTACGAAAAATTAAAATCTTTCTTTTCAATCTCGGACCCCTTCGCTCCATCTTTTAACCTCTTGAGAATAAGAAAATATGAAAATGTATCAGAAATACGTAGCGAAAATGCTGTGTTTGGAATGAAAATTGACATAAAAATGCACGAAATCGTACCTAGTCATTTTTATTGTTCCTGTTATTAGCTTCTGTTTACCTTCTGATATTGAAATGAGAAATAAGAAAATAATTAAGTAGAAATAAAAAAAAATATATTAAAATATACAATACTAAATCAATGTTAAACTAATATAATATTAAATCAGAATTAATATAATGCTAAATCACAAGTAATGTTAACTCTTCATAAACGTTCTGATGTTAGGGAAGTGTAAATAACAAATTATAAATATATAAAACACAGAATCCTTGTTTGAAAGTTATGATGTTAATTTCTACTATATTTTCTTAAGGGAAGTGGAAATAAGAAGATATATAATGTGTGAAATACTTTTAGTCCAGTCAATAAACACATTGTAGAGTGCATGGAATATGCGATAATCTTTTTAATTAATAGCATCTTTAATAGCATCGTTAGGAATAGTTAGAAGGTAAACATACTAAAAGTCCCCGCCCCTGAGGGGTGGGCTAAAGGTGGGGGGAGAGGAGAAGTTCAATTTTTTTGTTTTTTTGATAATAACTCAAAAAAGGTTGACTCTAGAAAAATATGTTTCAAATAAAAATAAAAGCTTATTAAATTTCCTATAAAATTAATAATATATATATTTGTCGTAATTCTAATCGTTTAGGTGATATACGTTATTGAAAATAGGTGATTTTCGGGAAAAAACCAAATGTCACCTCAGTTTTTGTCAAACTTTTGTTTCTAGTACCTTTCACAATCGTTTCTCAGAAAAAATGTCAAAATCAAAATTGCAGAACCTTAAATTTAATTTAATTTCATATATACGTTTCTGGTATTAGAAGCAAGCGTTTAATAAAAAGTGAGGTAAACATTTTTATTTATAAAAATTATCGATTTTTAATAACGTATTTATCGAAAACCGTTGTAATTTCGACAAATATGTATATAAACAATTTTATAGGCAATTTAATGAGCTTCAATTTTGATTTGAAGTATTTTTCTAGAGTCCACCGTTTTCGAGATATTATAGAAAAACAAAGTTGGGACGTTCTCCCCTCCCCCCAACCTTAGCACACCTCCCAGGGGCAGGGACTTTTAGTATGTTTACCTTCTAACTACTCCTAACAAAGCTATGAAGTCAAAAGTTATCGCACATTTCATGGATTCTACAACCCTCATTTAATAAATCATTGACTGGACCATTTCTCAAATTCATTTTTAGATTGGTTCAGTAGTTTTCGCGGTTAGTGATCACAAACGAAAAATGGCTTGTCCTTTTATATAATAGCATAGATATAGATAAAATGTATGTATTACATGTGAATTATAAATCAGATATATGACTTTAGTTAACCAATAGGTTAAGAATTACAGGTAATGGTAATGTTATTAAGGATGCAATGACCTAATGTCCTAGACAGGTACCATGTATTAACCTAGATACTATTCCCCTCAATTAGCCCACATATGTTTTTTGTAATCCACAAAAAAAAATTATGGAGGTTCTCTAATCGACATTATTTCAACGGCGTGCATAACATTTATATAATATGCTTTCTAAATATTCCGGATCGCGGTTCTTTTTTTTTTTTTTTTTTTTTTTTTTTGTTAGTAGATACCGCTGACCCGATTTCAGTTTCACTCTCCACGGCCGGGCAATGCAATCAATCAATGACACGCTGTCCAAATCAAACTATCGTCTCTAAAACTGCAAAGTTAGCCCAGTCATAGAGAGCTGAAACGAAGGGCGTAGAGTGCATCAAATATCCGATTATTTTTTACAGCTTCGTTAAGAATAGTTAGAAGGCGATCATACTAAATGTACCCGCCCTTGAGGGGTGAGCTATGGGTGGGGGGAAGGAAAAAAAGGTCCCAATTTTGTGTTTTTCGATTATATCTCGAAAACGGTAGAATCTTGAAAAATATACTTCGAATAAAAATTAAAGCTAATTAAATTTCCTATAAAATTGGTCATATACATATTTGTCGAAATTCCAAAGGTTTTCGAGATATACGTTATTAAGAACCGATAATCTATTATATATTTGTCAAATACCACTCACTCACTTAACACGAAATCTCAGAAACCACCGAACAGATTGGAATGAAATTCGATATGTAGATTCCTCTAGGGCCGTAGGTGCTCGCTAAGAAAGGAATTTTAAAAAATCGGCCTGGATCGCGGCTAATTTGCGAAAAATGCGATTTCAATTTTTTATTGGGTGAATAATAAAAGATTAAGTATCATATGGTATTTGGATATAAGCTAAGTTAAAAAATAGGTTAGATCTTTAAGCCGCAAACTTTGACCACCGTTTAAAGTTCCTTATAGTTGTAAACAAACAGAAATACGATCAATGTCGAAACCTTATAATATTGGTACTTTCTGTGAACTCATGGTAGCTGCAGAGGTTACTTACAACTTACAAGTTTGAGTTGTTTCGTGAAGAGAATCTATTAAAAGACTTATGTTAAAGAGGAGGTTAAAAGACTTATGTTCTCTGGTGATGACATGTAAGGCCAGTTCGATGTAGGGACAAGTAGTTCTCTTTAGTATCGTATCATGTTCTACCATGGAGAAGAAAGGTACAGTATTAACATCCCTCAGCGTGACCCAAACACCAATACATCACTTAAGAAAACTGTTTCTGCAGCTGATTTTTACGCCTAAATGTTAGTGGTGCGAGGAGGTGACGAACCTTATTTACTTTAATTTCGTAATCTCCTCAACAAATTTATGCTTGATATGTACTCAAAAATAGAAACAGAAAGACTAAACTTTCTTCAAAAAAGTTGAGAAGTTGAGACTATATTCACTTAAAGTATGCCATAAGAAAAGCTGATGGTCTGGTATCAGAGCTGGGTAAGATGGTAGTGCTGCCTCGAAGCTTCACTGGAGGGCTATCAAAATAATAAAATTAACTTTTGCAAATTGTCAAATTTACTTATTGAAATTATTCTAAGAATGGAATTGTTCAGGTTTATTTAAGTAATAATAATTATCAACGTTAAGCTTAACTTTTACAAATTTAAGTTGTCTTCATCCTAATGATATTAAACCGCAGCGGAGCGGGGTACTTTCAGCTAGTTTTAGAAATAAAAAAAATGTTAAACATCACTTTTTGTTAAACATTTGCTTCAAATGCCAAAAACTTATATATATGACATTAAAATTAAATTAATTTTCAACAATATTAATTCTGATATTAATTCTGGAAGTCACTAGAAGCGAATGTTTGACAAAAATTAGGTAAATATTTTTTTTATGCGAAAATTATCGATTTTCAATAACGTATAACTCGAAAACGGTTTTTTAAAGTTTAATTTCTTATATAAATTTTTTTTTTACAATTCACAATTTTAAATGCTGTACCAGAAAATAATCCAGTCTCAAACGTATATAAAATACTATTAATCAACTTAAGTATACGCTGATATAATCATAATTGATAATGAAATAAAAACATATAAAAAAAAAACTTTTAAAGAATAAAAAGAAAAAAATATATAATATCCTAGTAATAAAATAAACAAATTTGTAACTATACATTCTTAAATATCTTTATAGTTTTATATACAAAAATACATACTTACAAACACATACATCTAAATACATACACTCACACATAATATGCAAATATATATACATATACATACATAAACAAGTATATTTAAAATAACAATAAATGTAATTGATAATTATACTACATTAATAAATTTTTATTACTATTTTTATTAAGTTACCAATATTTTTTATAATTGGGTTTTTATTGTTTTGACACTTATTGAAAAATTCGTTGCATAGTTGACTGTGAAGTATTGGAGACGTAGATAGTTAGGGTATTCAGTCATAGATACTCAGCAGATCAAAAAAAAATTGTTATTTTTTTTTAATTATTAAAGCCAACAAGGCTTTAACAGTTAAATGTCTAGTTAGTTAGTCTATTTAACAGTTAAATAAAATAACAATTTTTTTTTTGAGCTGCTGAGTATCTATGACTGCCTACCCTAACTATCTACAAATCTTATTGGAAAATTGTTGGCATATTTTCTCAATGAGTTCATTAATATAAGGTATACACAATTCTTTATGCATAATTTTAATTTATGTAAAGTATTCATACTTTCCAGAAATTCTTAGACACTCGTTTTGGAATATTTGTAATTTTCTGTAGTTAGTTTTTGACATGAAGCTGAATATTTTTACTCACTATATAAAAAGCAAAGAATCGACATTTTGATTTGATAGAAATAATTTTATTGATTTTTGATTTTATTGGATTTTAATTTGCAACCATGAAAGTATTTAACAGGGTCGCTAACCTCGGGTTTGATACTAAACATTGAGTATATAAATTTTCCAATAAGTTGAATTTGAATTAAAAATTTAGTACAGACGAATTCATAGTATTACCATTGCAAACTCTGTTGCAGAATAGCACTAGTATCCTCCGATAGTTCACTGAGATTCAATAACAATTTAATCGAATTAATAATTCAATTTATTATCAATTTCTAACAACCTCCCGATTCACTACAAAAAACTGATCTATATGACGATTATCAAACCTATTTGGAATTACGGTACGGGTATGGAGATCCAACAAACCATCGAATTCTTCCCGCATCCAATCACTCCAAACCAAAATCCTTCGAAAAATCCTAGATGCACCTTACTTCGTCACAAATAAATTGATCCACTATGACCTTAATATCCCATATGTTGCTGATTTGCCACGAACCAGATACCTTTCCTTTCATAATAAACTCACTGCTCATTCAAATCCACTTGTTGCACAATTTGCTTCCCATTCCATTCCTGGCAATCCTCCGAGGCGTCTGAAAAGAAGATGGCTCGTGATCTTCTTTTGTAAATATTCATTAGAGTACTACCAATGGGTAGTTCCTCTACAAGTTTTATTCGTGTCATTATATGACTATATTAGATGTGTTTTGTAACACAGATGTAAATTTATATTAATAAAAGAATAAAAAAAACAAACAAAAAAACTTCTAACACTTTATAACACCTTATCTTTGTAACCGCTCTTGAATGGCGCTCGCCACCTATCGGTAAAATTTCCAAATTCGCTGTGCAACACATATTTATCGCTTTCCTAAACAACAATTGGATTGAAAATATGTAAATTTCATTATTGTTCAAGACTTAAACGACAAGAAACTGCCCGTCGTTACAGACTACTTCAACATTTACTAGACAAACGTTCAAAGCTCCCAACTAATTACAAAAGACTTATTTACATGACTGTGATTAGACCTATTTGGACGTACGGAGTTGAGCTTTTGGGCTCTACTAAACCATCTGATTCATCTCGTATCCAATCTTTACGATCCAAAATCCTTAAAGAGCTTAATGTTCCATATGTTGCTGAGTTAGCCTATACCAGATACCTATCATAGAATGCTCCATAACTACTCAAATCCAATATTTTCTCAACTTGCCTCCCACTCCATTCCCAATAATTCTCCGAGGCGTCTGAAAAGAAGATGGCCTAGGGATCTTATAGGGTAGAATTTTTATTGAAGTGCTACTGAAGTTCTTTTCAAGTGTTGACATTTTATTGTAATCGTTATCAGCTCATTTACTTGATGTATATATTTTGTACAGTTTTTAAATTTCAGTAAGTTGCTAGAAAATAAAAAAATAAATAAAAATTACTGCTAAACCTTCCTTGAACTATAGTGATTGTGTAGTTGAAATTTGGTATAGATTGGTTCAGTAGTTTTCGCGGTTGGTAATCACTAAAGAAAAACGGCTTGTCCCCTTATATAATAGTGAGATTTATCTAATTAAAATATTATTATGTTGTTATAATATAATGCAAAGATGGCGTTGCAATATCGGAAACAAAAACTTCGCTCCTTCATCGCAGATGATTCGTACTATCTTATATAATGTAACGCCCGCCCCAATGTCTGCCACAGCAGCATATCCTCGACCTGAGGTAGATCCGTCCGCCCCAGAAGTTAGGTACCCGACTGGTACAGGAAACACAGGGCAGAACCGGACAGTAAGAGCACGTCGAGAAGTGAAAGCTGTTGTTGACCTGAAGTTGGGGTTCTTACTGTTACCGTCCCTCAGAGTGGAAGTGGAAAACAGATTATCACATCATATAATTACATGGATGGATGGAATTATACATTCCTTTATAAAACTAAAACTATTATGATTTATAATATTTAAATTATATAGGACAAGTCAGCCAGAGTCATCTGCTATAGGTGCGCCCATGTGCTGGGATGTCCATATAATTTTTGTGGATCGTTTGTTGTAGGTCTATATTTATTCCTTTTTTTTTTTTTTTTTTTTTTTTCTAACTATTTTTTTATTGAAAATTACAACTGTATACAATATTAAAATATAACACATCAAGCAAATGTGGTGATAATGTTAAAAATGACACATCACTTGTTTTGAAAGCAACTACCCATTGGTAGCACTTATAAAGGTTCTATATAATTAAGTACTACATTAGAACTCTTGACCATCTTTTTTCAGGTGACTCGGAGGGTAATTTGGAATGGAATGAGAAGTAAGTTGAGATACTAATGGATTTGAAAAGTTGTGGAGTTTGCTATGAAATTATTGATTTGTTACTTGAGCTAAGTCAGAAACGTAAGGTATATTAAGATCTTTGTTGATAAGTTAGTTTGTGACGAAGTAAGGAGTATTTAGGATTTTCTAAATTGGATAGTTTGGTGGAGTCCCAAAGCTCAACTCCGAATGTCCAAATCGGTCTAATTGCAGTCATGTAAATGAGTCTTTCGTAATTAATTGGAAGGTTTGATCGTTTGTCGAGTAAATGTTGAAGTAGTCGAAAATGAAAGGCAGTTTCTTGTCGTTTTAGTCTTGTATGAGGATTCCAAGATAGACGTTTGTCCAAGTGGATCCCCACCCCTGGGGGTGAGCTAATGGTAGGGGGGAAAGGTCTTATTTTTGGGTTTTTCAATTACATCTCGAAAGCGGTGGCCTCTAGGAAAAAATGCTACAAATCAAAATTAAAGCTAATTAAATTTACTATAAAATTAATTCTATATATTTTTGTCGAAGTTCCAACGGTTTTCGAGATATACCTTATTAAAAATCGATAATTTTACAGGAAAATAAAATGTTCCTCTCTTTTTGTCAAAAATTTGCTTTAAATGCCAGATTTTAATCAAATTTATACCGTGTGCAGTTTATACAAAAAATATAGGATATATATCTTAATTTATAGTATTATATATCTGTAATAATATATATATATATATATATGAAATTAAAGTAAATTTAATGCTATACAACTTTGATTCTTTCACTTTGACTGAAAAACGATCGTGGAAGGCAAGCAATTTGAATCAAATGTTTGATTAAGTGTGAGGTAATTTTTTTTTTTTTTTTTTTAACATTATCGATTTTTCATAACGTATATCTCGTAAACCGTTGAAAATTCGATAAATATGTATGCCGATCCTCAGCTGTTTAATACATAAACAATTTATAGGAATTTTAATTAGCTCTAACCGCGAATATTACTGAACCAATCTGTACTAAAATTTTTAGGTTAGCAATATTAAAATCTACTGATTTTTAATTTATATTTTATTAAAAAAGGTTAATATGTGGACAACAGTGCGGTATGAAAATTTAAGTGTAACATAATTTTGTAGAGTATATTGTTTTCGAAATATAATCGAAAAACATAAAAATGGAACTATCTCCCCTCCCTCTACCGTTAGCTCATCCTTTGCTTTTTTATATTGTGTGTAAAAATATGATTCCGGGTCCCGTAAGCCCCCCCAGGGGCGGGGACTTTTAGCATGTTCACCTTCTAACTACTCCTAAAACGAAATTATGAAGTCAAAAATATTCGCATATTCCATGCACAATCTACAATATGTTTATAACCTACATAAACACCTGTCTGGACTACATACAGTATTATGATTCTTTTGTTTTTTTCACAACTCGTTTGTTTTTTTTTTTTTTTTTTTAATTGCGGTTTTTATATACTCGTGTATGTTTTTATAGATCGATAATTATATATGATTTTTAAATTATAATAACCGCTACTAAGTACAGCTGCCGAGCGAGCGCAGCCCAAGGAACACTTTCACCTTCCTGAGGTCGAGTACCCAATCAGATGCCGCCTTTAGAAGATTGCATTTCGCTATCCTCAGGTTTCCGGCTCTTCGCCATTTCCTTGATTCCTTGATTTCATTTATTAACTGAGACCGATTAGCTCTGGCAGAGATTTATTGTTTTAAGGAAGAAAATTCTTTAATGTTGACGTTGAATAATGACTGTAAACAAAATTCCAGACCCCTTCAACATGGAAAGTAAAACATTTACTAAGAGTCGAACTCAATACAAAAGCATGTTATGCATCATTCCAATCAATGAAATATGCGATTGTTTTTGACATCGCGGCTTCTTTAGAAGTAGTTAGAAGGTAAACATACTAAAAGTCCCGCCCCTGGGGGGTGAGCTAACGGTGGGGGAAAGGGGAGAAGGGACCATTTTAGGATTTTCAATCATAACTCGAAAACAGTTGACTCTAGAAGAATAACTTTCAAGCCTACATTAAAGCTAATTAAATTTCCTATAAAATTGTTCATATACATATTTGTCGAACTTCTAACGGTTTTCGAGATATACGTTATTAAAAATCGATAATTTTCGCAAAAAAATAAATAACTTTTATCTCACTTTTTTTCAAACTTTTGCTTCAAGTGCCAAAAACGCACACATGAAATGAAAGTAAATTTAAAGCTCTACAACTTTGATTAATTCATTTTTTCCAAGAAACGACAGTTAAAGGCAGTAGAAGCAAATGTTTGACAAAAAGTAAGGTAAAAATTTTTTTTTTTTCGGTAACTATTGATTTTAAATAACGTATATCTTGAAAACTGTCGGAAGTTCGACAGATAAGTTTGTAAACAATTTTATAGAAAATTTAAGTAGCTTTGATTTTTATTTGTAGTATATTTTTCTAGAGTCTATCGTATTCGAGATATAATCGAAAAACCCAAAAATCTTCTCTCTACTCCACCGTTAGCTCACCCCTAGAACGGGGACTTTAGTATATTTACCTTAACTACTCCTAAAAACCGATAATTTTTCAACAAAAAAAAATTTTTTTTTACTTCAATTTTTGTCAAACATTTGCTTCTAGTGCCTTTCACGATTGTTACTCAGAGAAAATGTTAGAATCAAAGTTGTAGAGCACTCAATTTACTTTAATTTCATATATACGTCTTTGGTACTTCAAGGAAATGTTAGAAAAAAGTCAGGTTAAAATTTATTTTTTTGCAAAATTATCGATTTTTATCGAATCCGCTTTTCTCTCAATTGGCTTCTATTTCGATTCCCTAAAACCCAGTGTGACAGATATGTTTTCTCAATGTGAACGTCAATGATTTGATTGATCAGGTTTGGATAAATTCTCCTAATAATCTTCATACTTTCAAATCAATTTATAAGCCGTTTTCAGTGGGAAGAAGGAAGAAATTGGGGAACTTTGTATAAGAATACCCTTACATAAGCGTGGCTCCACCAGGCCGGCCTGACCCGCACTAAACCGACCAGTTCGATCCTTACGCTTCACTTCGAGTTTACATTCATCGATAGCTTTTCAATAACCTCACATTTAAAAAATTAACTTCTTCATTTTCCACTTGGATTGTGTTCTTTAGTATGTTATATTAATATTTAGTCATAAGTGTAAATAAGTGAAACAGAACTTAACAACATGAGTTTTATAATGGATTTAGTGTTTTATAAATTGATGTTTTCTTATTCCTCTTATCTAATGTGTAAAAGTGTTGCGAAAGTTAAGAAGATTAATTTCAACATGGATTTGATGTTTTATATATTTATATTTGTAGTATCAACTTAAGCGATAAATTTTCAGTTTACATATTTTGTGAATAGATTCTTTGTCGTCCGTATTACTTATTGCCCTAAACTGAGATAGATTGTATTGTTAGTACAATAAAACACATCGATCTAAAAATAAATGTGAGAAAGTATATCAAAGGTTTCATATTTTCTTATTTCCACTTCCCTTAAGAAAATATAGCAGAAATTATCACCATAACTTTCAATATGAATTCTGTGTTTTATATATTTATAATTTGTTATTTACAGTTTCCTGACATTAGAAAGTTTATCAGAAGTTAACATTACTTGTAATTTAGCACTATATTTAGTATAATTTTAAATTTTGATATTTTCTTATTTCAACGTTATATTATTTTCTTATTTCTTATTTTAATATCAGAAGGTAAATTTAAGTTAACATTGGTTTGAACATGGATTTAGAGTTTATCCGTAAGTGAAGGAAAATAACCTTTCCCCTCGAAAAGTAGCGACTCAAAATAATTTAGTTAAATATCCTTAAAATAAATGATAAAATTTAATTATTACAAATTTTTAATTTTAAATTTAAGTTTTTTTTTTAATTCTGTTGATAAATATTTAAATTTATTTAAATTTTATAAATAAACTTCCAGGAAAACAATGTTTGTAATAGCTTCGAGTTCGAAGAACCAATTAAAAAATAATCTCAGCTCTCTTTGTTTTTCTGGAAGGATTTAGTTTTGTTATTTTGTAAATAACTTTCAGTTTTAGGTTGATATTTGTAGTCTGTTGTTTTTTAAAAACATCTGCCGATTGATTTTCTGGCTATTGTTTCTATATATTTACAACTGTGTCTATGTATTTAATATTAACAACACATTATTTACAAGGAAAAAAAAAAAAAATTTCTCTCTTTAATTTCAAAATCCACACCTGTCACTTATCCTGTGAAGGGGTCACCTGTGGTGTAGTGGTTAGCATAGCAACCTACTAAACCCAAGATCGCGGGTTCGCAGCCCGGCATTTTTTAAAGGAAGTAAAAAATCCTTAGCTATGCCGTCCTTCGGAAGGGACGTAAAATGGGGGTCCCGAGCCTGTGCGATGTCAGGTACTCGTTAAAGATCCCTATCCTAATTATACCTGGATAGGCAAAATTTAGGACTCCCACCATAGCATCGTCCGATTAGCCATAGCAGCATAAAGTGACGTTAAACGAAATAAAAAAAACTTATCCTGTGATAACAAGCAGATGTGATTATTGCGTACAAGATAACTTACTCCTAAAATAAAACGTGATATTTTATCAATTTCAACAGAGTAGATCTCCAAGCCAACTCCTTTTTTAGTCTACTTCGGGTATTTCTGGTATGTTTCAAGAGTCCATAGTTTGTATGAAGTAGTTTATATGTCCGTAGAGTTTGCCGTGAAGACTTTTATATGAAGTCTGGATGTGATCTTGTACCATGGGTATGTATAAGTCTGTGTGTAGAGTTTTTTTATTGACATATCTAGGTGATTGTGTAACGAGTCTTAAAGTTTTTGACTGGAAAGTCTGTGTTTTTTAGTTATTCCGTAAATCTGTGAGGTGTACATCCATAGAGATATTAATAATTAAGTATAAATATGTAATCTTCGCGTCAATTTCAATTTAGATCGTTTATGTAGAAGTGGATATAAATGTTTGAATCTTTTGCTAAGGCTTAGGGGTTTCTGTTTCACATATGGGCCCCATGTCATCCTTCTGTCGAACATTTGGCTTAAGTATTGAAAAGCGTCAGTCTGTTTAATTGGAACATTGTTAATATAAACTGGGGGGCAGGTATTATGTCTAAGTGCAAAAGTAATGTGCTGTGATTTGTCGTTATTGAGTTAAATTTTCCATTTGTTGAACCAGTTTTGTAATTGTTGTAAATAATGTTGGGGAGTCAGTGAAACCAGATTGATGTCTGAGTGTCTAGTCGGAAATGTAATTTTCAAATTTAAAAATGAGATCATCCCTTCATTGCCTCCCAAACGCTCCAATCCCATATCATAAACCTTCAAGAATGGTATCAAAAATGGAGAGACAAACTAAATCCAAATAGATCTCACCAAATAACCTTTATCATGCGTCGTAAACCTTTAACGTAAACATTTAACATTTAAAGTAAACCCACGACCTCCTGTCCTACAGTATCCTTTAATGGTATTCCACTAATCCCTGTTGAATAGATCTGCTACCTAGGACTCCACTTGGACAAACGTCTTACTTGGAATTCACATACAAGACTAAAACGACAAGAAACTGTCCGTTGTTACAGACTACTTCAACATTTACTAGACAAACGTTCAAAGCTCCCAAGTCATTACAAAAGAATTATTTACATGGCAGTGATTAGACCTATGTATTTGGACGTACAGAATTGAACTTTAGGGCTCCACTTAACCATCCAATTCATCTCGCATCAAATCCTTACAATCCAAAATCCTTCGAAAAATCCTCCATACTCCTTACTTTGTCATCAATAAACTTATCCTTAAAGATCTTAATGTTTCATATGTTACTGATTAAGCCCAAACCAGATAACTACCATTTCATAGTAAGCTCTATAACCACTCAAATCCTCTAATTTGAGTGTCTAGTCAGAAATGTAATTTTTAAATTTAAAGATAAGACTCTCAGAAACTCCAATCATATGTCATTAACCTTCAAGAATGGTGTCATAAATGGAGAATCAAAATAAATCCCATCAAATAACCTTTATCCTTCGTCGTAAGCCTACGACTTCCTGTCCAACAGTAACATTTAATGTTGTTCCACTGATCCCCGTTGAACAGATCCGCTACCTAGGACTCCAAGTAAATTTCCCTCTGTGGATTCCAAGTAAGCCGTTTGTTCAGATAAACGTCTAACTTGGAATCCACATACAATACTAAAACGACAAGAAGCTGCCTTCCGTTTTCGCCTACTTTAACATTTACTTGAAGAACGTTCAAACCTTTCAATTAATTACAAAAGACGCATTTACTTAACTGTGATTAGGCCTATTCGGACGTACGGAGTTGAGCTTTGGGGATCCTCTAAACAATCCAATTTATCTCGTATCCAATCCTAACAATCCAATGTCCTTCAAATATCCTCAATGCTCCTTGCTTTGTCACCAATAAACTTATCCATAAAGATTTCAACGTTCCATATGTTGCTGATTTAGCCCACACCGGATACCTATCGTTTCATAGTAAGCTCTATAATCACTCAAATCCGTTAGTTTCTCAACTTGCTTCCGAATCCATTCCTGATAATCCTCCGAGGCGTCTGAAACGAAGATGGCCTGAAGAGACCGAAGTGTAGAAGTGCTACCGATGAGTAGTTCTTATCAAGTTTTGACATGATGTTTTAATAGTTATCAACACATTTATTTGCTGTATATATTTTTTACAGTTGTAAATTTTAATAAATTGATATAATAATAAATAAATAAGAGATTTGTAGCAACGGACAGGAAAAGGAAAGTATTAAAGACAAGATAACCAAACTAGGTAAACTAAGCTTTCTGACTTGCAACATATATAATAAGAAGAATCTTTCCATCAAAGCAAAACTGAGGCACTATAGCACAGTAGTCAGACCAGTCATACTATACGGGATGGAAACCATGTGTCTCCCCAACCTCGAGAAACTCCTAAAGATCGAGAGGAAAATTCTGAGAAAGATCTATGGCCCTCAAAAGACACCAGATGGGTACAGGTTGAGGCCTAAAAAAGAAATTTATGGAGATCTAAGAGACCTAGAAACAGAGATCAGGATTAGGAGGTTGAGATTCTACGGACATATGGTGAGAATGCCTCCAGAAAGACTAAATAAGGCTGTCTTCTCAAAGATGAGAGGGTATAAAAGTGCTCCAGCGTACATCAAGCAGGTGATGGAAGAAATGAAGAGGTTGGGAATAGCGGATCGGGATTGTTTGAACAGTGAAGGCTATAGAAAGAAATTACAGAAAACTACAGTTCTTGTGGGCGGAGGGAGATCGGTGAGGGGAACTGCCTGGACGGAGGAAAGGAAGCAAAGACATTCGAAAATGATGAGGAAGTACTGGATGAGAAGGAGAAATAAATGAAATGAAAGAACTCGTAATCATGATGTTCGCGTGGTCTTTAAGGCCATTCCGAGAAAAAAAAAAAAAAAAAAAAAAAATAAGAGATTAAATAAAGAATACTAAATGAAAAATTTTATATTAGTCGACAATCGTAATATTAATAACAACAGTAATTAGATGATGGCTGCATCCTTAAATATTCATTTCTCATTGTAATAATTTTTTTTTTTATTTGTAGGACCATTGGGTTGAGTGCATAATAAGTAAAGAAATTAAAATGGAAAAAGAAATTGAAAAAAATATTTAAAAAATATTAAAATATCACCTAGAAAATATTTGCTTATTAGGCTGTAAGAACTTTTATATTTATATATTTTTTTTAATTACAAACCGATTAGTTCTTAGATCCATGTTTCACTTGATACCCATAGAACGCTGTATCCTACTTCCTTGTTTGTTCTTACCTTTTTTGTTAGCCAAATAAAGCTATAATGCTATAAACTATTAGCGAAGGTACAGAGATATTTAGCGATAATTTGGCCTGGAGGCTGGAGGAGCAGGTTTGGGACAAGAGTTGATGCAAGATTATGACATAACTACCCGTTAGTCCGAATTTCTTAACATTACATAAAATTATTAAGAGAAACCTGTTCTCTCTTCTAAACTCGGTATATGCTGCCTGAGTATAGTTAGGTTATAACCTAATTAATTCACTGTTCTATCATCGGAGGCATTAGCAGTACTAAGGTACTTCAGCAGTAGAAAGATTCATCATTTCACTATACATCATACCTATCGGAAATTTAATCATAAGTATGCTTCAACGGAAAAATAATAGAAAAAAAATATATAGAATAAAGTCTACATATTAAAAATAAATAATATTTTATATAATTTGTGATAAACCTCATTTCAAACTGTCTCAGCGATAAGTCTCACTGTTTTTCTATTTTAGTCCAACAATAAACATATATTAGAGTCCATGGAATATGCGATAATGTTTGACTTTATAGCTTCGTCAGGAGTAGTTAAAAGGTAAACTTAAAGTCCCCGCAGCTGGGGGTGAGCTAACGGTGGGGGAGGGTAGGAGGTCCCATTTTTGGGTTTTTCGATTATATTTCGAAAACGGTGTACTCTAGAAAAATATGTTGCAAATAAAAATTAAACCTAATTAAATTTCCTATGAAATTGATTACATTCATATTTGTCGAAATTCTAATGGTTTTCAAAATATACGTTATTAAAAATCGATAATTTTCGAAAACAAAATAATATTTACCTCACTTTTTGTTAACATATTTGCTTCACATGCCAGAAACGATATGCGAAATTAAAGTAAATAATGCTCTAGAACTTTTATTCTAATTTTTTTTTTTTAAAACGATCGTGGATGAATGTTTTACTAAAATAATGTTTTACTAGAATGTTTTACTAAAAGTGGGGTAAAAAAAAATTTTTTCTGGAAAATTACCGATTTTCAATAACTTATATCTTGAACACCGTTTGAAGTTCGACAAATATGTATATAAACAATTTTATAGGAAATTTAATTAGCTTTAATTTTGTTTTTAAATATATTTTTCTAGAGTCAATCGTTTTCGAGATATAATCGAAAAACCCAAAAATGGAACCTTCTCTCAACCCTACCGTTAGCTCACCCCCAAGGGGCGGTGACTTTTAGTATGTTTACCTTTTAACTAATCCTAACGAAGCCCTGAGGTAAAAAAATAATCGCATATTTCATGCACTCTACACCCCGCATTTCAGCTCTCATCGACTGGACTAGTTTACAATCCTTACAATCCAAATTATTTAGTAAAATTGCCAATGCTCATTATTACGAATACCTGCTTGCTAGGGTATTTTTCACTGTGCTATAATGGTCTGGATTCATATAAATATTTAAAACAGTTAATTGAAACACGAAAAAAAAAATCGTTTTATAAATTACGATGAAAACCATAATGGTTATATAATAATATTATTATATTACTAAATTTGGTGGTGGACTTGGCCCTGAAATATCCGCATCCTGATTTCTAGAAGTTAAGTTATTAACGGAAATCCATTTCTTTCTATCCTCCACAATAACGATCGACCTTTGACGAAATCGTTGATCGCTAATTGTCTAGAAAATGTGATTAAGAATCATGTGTTATTAGGAAGTGAGAGTAATGTGAAGTCTAGTTAGCCAACTGAATATGGACTTCGTGATTATCGCCATTACTGGTCTTCAGGATAGAAGATCTAATGAACGCCCTTGAGGCAGAGACCACAATGATACAACTCACCGTTCGAGAAGAACGGGTCGCTCCTGATTGTTCGCTCATCAACGAGTCACCGACGTCCTTTGTCTTGTAGCTACAGCTCATTGTCTTGTGTTTCTTCCTGTCACTTCGTCCTCAACTACCGGATGCGATCGGTGAAAGGCACGTATTAGCTAATCTCATCAACATCCACTTTCCTCCTCAACCTATTACGTTTCCATCTTCTTCCTAGACGCTAAACAGCATTCGATTTCGTTTTGTTTTCAAAGAAAGTGATATACGATATCGTTATTAAATACGGCATTATGTGATCAGTAGGGCTGTGAAATATATGCATTTGCATATTTTTTCTAACTAAAACATCTAATATTATCAAAATATGCATGTTTTGAGGCGTTTGGAATAAATTTGAGCTATTTTTATTTATATAATTGTGCATATTTTTACATATTTTAAACTAGACTTGCATATTTATCTACAAATCCGGCATATCAGCATTTGTCATTTGAATTTTTTTTGTGTTTCCGAGCAGGAAAAAAAACAACGAAAAATAGCTATGAGAACTCATCACATTTTTTTTTTTTTCGCCTAATCAATGCGGTTGTATGTGCCTAAGTGCTGATTCTTCGGTTGCAGTGAACTTTCGATCGTATTTGCTTCTCGTAGAATTGTTTAATCCGATTAATTCCTCGTTTATACTTCGCTTAAATACTTGGAAATTCCATGTATGGAATCGTATGACTTCACTTTTCACTTTTCATCTCTCCCTTCTCCCTTCCATTCCATTACACATTACACAGTGTTCACCGAGACGTGTCATTCGTAAACTGTTGTGTTAATCTAAAATACCGAAAGTCACTCCTTCAAAGACAAAAGATCTTGTTGGAAGGTACGTAGGTGAGCTTTCAAATGTGGCTTTTAAGAGTGTGGAGACGTTTTATATTTATATGATGTAGAGCGGCCGTTTAGCCAATATTTTTCAAATCTATTTTAAGGCCAATAGACGATCTATTTTGTTCGAAAACCTGAAAAAGTGGTTGTCTGCAATTCAAATCTACAACAGTGAATAAGTGGCATGAAGTCGGGAGAGTTTCTTTATGGTCGTTGCTTATTGTTTTTAATGTATATTGTTCTGTTTTAAAGTATAAGTATTTTGGTTGTGATTGTTATTTAAGTTTTCTGGAAATTAATGTCATGATTTATTTTTGTTTTTAATGTTACCTGTTTAATGTGTTTTATTTATCTTTAATAAAGATTTTCAACATTTGTTTTTGGTTTAGCTTTATATTAGCTTTTTAATGTTTTTCTTCCCAATGTTCCTCTTTTCAGCACAATTAGTTATTTAAACTTGAGTTTGTACTTAAGTATAGGTATGTATTGCGGTTTTGTTTTTTTTCTAAAAATGCAAACATTTGCATATTTTTCAGTTTTTATTGCATATAATTTACAGCCCTAGTGATCAGTAATGTCAAATACAGTTTAATTTCTTTATACTAGACTAAAACGACAAGAAACTGCCCGTCGTTTCAGACTACTTTAACATTTACTAGACAAACGTTCAAAGCTCCCAATTAATTACAAAAGACTAATATACATGACTGTGATTAGACCTATTTGGACGTACGGAGTTGAGATTTAGGGCTCCAATAAACCATCCAATGCATCTGGTATGCAATCCTTACAATCCAAAATCCTTCGTAAAATCCTAAATGCTCCTTACTTTGTCACCAATAAACTTATCCATAAAGATTTTAATGTTCCATATGTTGCTGGTTTAGCCCATACCGGATACCTGTCCTTTCATAGTAAGCTCCATAATCACTCAAATCCGTTAGTTTCTCAACTTGCTTCCCACTCCATTCCTGATAATCCTCCGAGGCGTCTGAAACGAAGATGGCCTAGAGACCTTCTAGTGTAGAAGTTTTAATAAAGTACTACTGATGAGTAGTTCTTTTCAAGTTTTAACATGTTATTATAATCGTTGTCAATACATTTACTTGATGTATATATTTTGTACAGTTTTAAATTTTAGTAAATGTATATAAAAAAAAAAAATTCTTTATTTCGTATTTAGAGAAACAAAGTCATAGGGGCCTCACTCATCAAAAACTGTGGTATTACTTACGAAGAGGTGGCTTGCTCCTTGTAACAGTTACTTTTCAGTAACCAGTTACTGTTGAAACCGGCGCGCATTCTAGCGGTAGACATTAGAACTCAATTTTCCCTTTATCACTACACAATAACTAAGCCCCGATGTTTTAGTATTTAAAATTCCCTCACCGCTCTTCACTACGGTCCGCCTATTTAGCAAAAGGACCACAGAATATTCATTTATTATTATATATCACTTTTAAACATACAATAAATACCTTATACTCATTATTGTTTATCCATATAAATAATATACTTCATATATTAGTTATATAATATTATTCTCTACTATTAACAATATGATCATTCTCACACCTTGCTAATCATTTATGGCTTTTCAGGTTGTCATTTTATTATAAACTGTTGTTTGTTTCATTTAGAGATTGTTTATAAAAATAATAAATTTAAACACTTTTGTTCATTTCTTTTCGGACTACTTTTAGAATGCCTTGTCCATTTAATATTATAACAATTATTTCTTATTTATTAAATTAAATAAAATTTTAAACATTGAAGTACCATTTACAAAAGCATGTAGTGTGATTTCGATTTGCATCTAGAATATAATCTGAGGATCTCCTGCTGAAAGTAGGGAAATTTGGAAGTTTTCATTTCGAATTGCAACCGCTAGAATGCGTGCCGGTTAACCAGTAACTGGTTACCGAAAAAAGTAACTGTTAAAAGGAACAAGCATAAATAAAAATCAAGACAGGAGTTGCTGCTGGGTTTTGCGCCTCACACAACTGATTCACTAATTTTCTATCTTGTAATAGACAGTTGTTAATAAATAAATACAGTATAAGAAGAAAAAAAAAATATTAAACAATGTGTGAGACAAAGAAGAGGTCTCTTTGTTTAGATATCTCATTATATGAAATAATTTGGTTACCGTTATCATCCTTAGAAAATAATAATGATTTACTATACCTTCAACAGAGTTTAATTCTAAGCCAATAAAAATGAGATACGTACCTGAAAAGACAAAAAATAAAAATTAGTTAATTTACTATTTTTAACAGAATAAAATTTTTAAAGATATAATTAAAATTAAAAAATACTATATATAGTAAAAACTAAATTCCTCACTGACTGAGAAAGACAATTCGACTGTCTATATTCTACTGTTTCAGACAAGGAAAATGTCGTCAGATTCTAATTCAGCACCCTCAAAAACATTGAAAAGCGTTTATTCGATAGTAACAAAAAATATCATTCTTCACCCACTTCGAGGAGAAGAAATTTTTAAAACTTATTATTGGTTACATTCCTTTAAATTGCTAATACTTTGTCATGCAATTCATTCATTGGCATTACTGGTAAGAGGAGAGCCTCAGCTTTCTTTTGATGTATATTAATGCAAATTTCGATCAACAAAAATTATTTTAAAAAATGGCAAATCCGAAAAACATATTTATTTTTAACTTGAGTTTGAAACCAAATAGGAAAATAAAACCAAAGACATTTCAAGAGTATTACCAATCTATATTTTGTATAAAAATATGAAGTTGATATGTTAAACCATCTAAGCGTAATTCATGTTTTTGTCAGTTTAGACAAAAATTGTAAATCTTTTTTTTCTAGGCTTCTAGAGCCCATTGGTCGGAACGGTAAAACACATGTCTAATATTTTTTGACCAGGAACCTCTAAAAAAATAGCCAACAAGATCCGTAAGAGACTGAGTGTGTCCTCCCCCTAGTTAGTGTAAAAAAAAATAAACAAAATTGGGTGAAACTAGATAAAAAATGAAAAAAAATGCCGCGCAGACCTTACCTTTCTGCCTATATCCTTTGCAGATATACGATAATTCAAAAACCTTCTTGGGGATACCACGTTTTTGTCCCACAAAAGCTGCAATATCTCCATTTTGCTTAAATATTCTTCATATTTTGACCGAATTTTCTTCCAATGAAGAGTTTATTATGTTCAAAATGCATATTTCCATTAAGTAATTATCATAATGTCTTATTTACAAAAGTAACTGATTTTTCCGGTTTTAAAATTAAATTTTCCCATGAAATCGATACGGATCATTAATTCATTCATAACTTATGGAAGCTGTATAGCTCCTAAACGGTAAATTCTAGCGACAAATGTTATGTACTAAAACCTTTTTGTCCATTAACAACACCAACGCAGCTAGAGTGTGACAAAATGTATGTCACCCCCTGCCAGAAGATGTATCCATGCCGAAAGATTCGTTACCTTTATTACCTGTTGTCAATCCAAGAAATATAAGTAACGAGACATCGTATAGAAACTGTTCATGGAGTTTATTTCTGTTTCATTATACCGGCCCGTGTATGTATATACAGGGTGAGTAACTAGTAGTGTAAAAAAAAAAGAAATGGATGAAAATAGATCAAAAATGAAGAAGAATGACGCAGACCTTACGTTGGGACCTAAAGAACAGCTTGATCTTCACCTTATTTAGGGAAGTTACAATGTCTTTTATTACTTCAGCGCTCATCTTTTTTCGAGAAAAAAAAAAAAATGATCCCATCCACAAAACTTGCAAATTTAACCAGCTTCCACATGCTATGAATGAATTAATGATCCGTATCGATTTAATGGGAAACAAGTAATACCGAAACTGTCTCCAAGTGATAGTGTAATTATAACGAGAGTTAAGCTCTTATCTGCTGCTATTCTCCTAATAACGAAATATCACTGTGCAGATTGGGACAACAGAAGCGCGCTGAAGTATAAGCTAGATATTGCCTGTGGTATTTTCACAGCGGAACTGACGGCGATATTAAAAGCGCTTCAACTAGCTCAAACATTTGTAGAGCCTTCGATAATTATCTGCTTCGACTCCTTGAGTGTGATTAAAAGCCTTTTTAAATTTTATTCCGACAACCCAATAATTCAAGAAATTCATTTTATTATAAATAAGATCAATAAATCTTCCAAAGAAGTAATCTTTTTCTGGATCCCCAGCCATTCCGGTATACCCGGAAATGAGGAGGTGGATGGAGCAGCAAGAGAAGCCCACCAATTAAAAACCATTACACCCACTTTCTTGTCTGCGGCAGAGATGTTTCGACCACTCCACATGAAGATTTTGGATGATTGGCAGAGTGCATGGTTAGCATCGGAAGGTAATAAATTAAAAGAAACCAAACCGAACATTGGTGGCTGGGCCTCTTTCTCAAGACAATGTAGATGGGTGTGTTATCCTTAGCCGTGATAATCACACGGCTAAGGATTGGACACTGTCGTTTAACGCATGACTACCTGATGGCAAAGAGAGACCCCCCTCAGTGTCAACTCTGCAGAGTTGCCCTAACAGTGAGGCACATCTTCGAGGAGTGTCCTCAGTACAGGAGAGATATGGATAAATGTGGTGTACCTCGTTAGCTCTGTAAAGCCTTGGGCGATAGTGAACAGTACATTTCTAGTACTATAGAATTTATAAATAAAATTAAGTTATATTATTGTATTTAATGTTCGTTACTTTATTCATTACTTTTTTTTTTCTCTTTTTTTATTTATTTACTTTTTATTTTTTTTTTTAGTAAATCTTATTTATGGTTGACATTAATATAAGTTTATTAGAAACTAGGGGAAAGTACCCTGCTCCGCTAAGGATTAATATCATTAGGATGAAGGACAACTCAAATAAGCAAAAGTTAAGCTTAACGTTGATAATTATTATTTATTAAATAAACCTAAAGAATTACATTCTTAGAATAATTTCAATAAGTAAATTTGACAACTTGCAAAAGCTAATTTTATATTATTTTGATAGTCCTCCAGTGAAGCTTCGAGGCAGCACTACCATCTTACCCAGCTCTAATACCAGACCATCAGCTTTTCTTATGGCATACTTCAAGTGAATATAGTCTCAACTTTTCAACTTTTTTGATTTTTTCGAATAAAGTTTAGTCTTTTTGTTTGTATTTTTGCGTACATATCAAGCATAAATTGGTTGAGGAGATTACGATATTAAAGTAAATAAGGTTCTTCACCTCCTCGCTACAACATTTAGGCGTAAAAATCAGCTGCAGACACAGTTTTCTTAAGTGGTGTATTGTTGTTTGGGTCCCACTGAGGGATGTTAATACTGTACCCATCTTCTCCATGGTAGAACATGAGACGATACTGAAGAGAATCATATACTTGATAGAACTCACTGATTCTTATCAGTTTTTCGTCCCTACCTCGAACTGGCCTTACATGTCATCACCAGAGAACATAAGTCTTTTAACCCCCTCCTTAACAGTAGTCTTTTAATAGCTTCTCGTCATGAAACAACTCAAACTTATAAGGGCCCACTTCTGCAGCCACGAGTTCACAGAAAGTACCATATTATAAGGTTTCGACATCGGTTGTATTTTTCTTTGTTTACAACTATAAGGAACTTAATTTGTAGTCAAAGTGTGCGGCTTAAACATCTAACCTATTTTTTAACTTAGTTCATCTCCAAATACTATGACAATTAATGTTTTATTATTTACCCAATAAAAATTCTAATTGTATTTTTCGCGAATCAGGCGCGATCCAGGCCGATTTTTTAAAATTTATTTCTTAGCGAGCACCTACAGCCCTAGAGGAAGCTTCATATCGAATTTCATTCCAATCCGTTCAGTGATTTCTGAGATTTCGTATTAAATGAGTAAGTGGTATTTGACAAATATATAGTAGATTTATTATTGTTATTTACATTGTTGCAATTCAGGTGGTATAGTAAAGTTTGGGTATATGGGCAATAATAACCATAGCAGTTTTTTGCCCTTAAAAACAAACAACAACGAAATATCAAACTTAGCGTAACGCCTTCGCGTTCCCCAAATACCTACAGCTTTTGACCAGTTAGGTCACCGGTAAAAAAGGTTCCAGGTTAAAAAGTAAATAAACATAAACAAAATAAGACAAATTGGTCATTGGCCATTGACCCAGACTTCGCCTCACCTTGGCACCTATCTATAAACAGAATCTTCATTTTGCTATTTCCATTTCCATCTAGTTATCTCCATGCCAATCTATAGCTAACTACTGTTTTCCTCCTCTTTATATTACATTCCGATCAATTGTGCTATTATTTACCGGGATTTCAATGTCGTACAATCTTATAATCAAGGTATAGTTAACATCTGTGAAAAACATGAGTTAGAATATATACAATCCGGCTCTCTTCGATAACATCCACTGCCGCCGAATTATTTGTTGAATGTTTCATTCAAGAACTGCGGCGTTGAACAAAAATTTCCTGGGAAAAAAATGAATGAATAAGCTAAACCCTTAAAAAATAAATTCGCTGGGAAAAAACCCGATTTTAAGTCGAGCTATGAATTGCTAGGTAAAGTTATAAGTCGTATAGGGGATAAGGTCATGTGGATATTGCGGAAGAAAAAACTTTCTTCAGATCATTCAGCTGTCAAACTTTTCCACAGTAAATTTGCATTTAAAATTAAAATTTGCCGGCGTTCCTCAAGGTAGTAACCTAGGCCCCATCCTCTACACGGTGTATACAGCTGACATTCCAACTCATCCTACCACTGTACTCACTACTCACGCTGATGACACGTAATAATCAGTAAACAATGATCCCTTCATTGCCTCCCAAACATTCTAATCCCATATCCTAACCCTTCAAGAATGGTGTCAAAAATGGAGAATCAAAATAAATCCGAAAAAATCTCACCGAATAACTTTTACCCTTCGTCGTAAGCCCACGACTTCCTGCCCTACAGTATCCTTTAATGATATTCCACTAATCCCTGTTGAATAGATCCGCTACCTAGGACTCCACTTGGACAAACGTCTTACTTGGAATCGACATACAAGACTAAAAAAGACAAGAAACTACCGTCGTTACAGATTGCTTTAACATTTATTAGACAAACGTTCAAAGCTCCCAATTAATTACAAAAGACTAACATACATGACTGTGATCAGACCTATCTGGACGTACGGAGTTCAGCTTTGGGCTCCACTAAACCATCCAATTCATCTCGTATCCAATCCTTACAATCCTAAATCCTTCGAAAAATCATTAATGCACCTTACTTTGTCACCAATAAACTTAACCATAAAGATCTTAATGTTCCATATGATGCAGATTTAGCCCAAACCATATATCTATCCTTTCATAGTAAGCTCCATAACCACTCAGATCCCCTAATTTCTCAACTTTCTTCCCACACTATTCCTATATAATCCTCCGAGGCGTCTGAAAAGAAGATGGTCCAGAGACCTTCTAGTGTAGAATTTTTATTTAAGTGCTACTGATGGGTAGTACTTTTCATGTTTTGTCACGTTAATGTAATAGTTAACAGCACATTTACTTGATGTATAAATTTTGTACAGTTGTCAATTCAATAAATTGTAAAAATTAAGATTTGAGTCAACAACGTTAAATTCTTAAATACGTGGCAACGTTTCGACCTGCCTTGCATTTGTCACACCTAGGATTTTGTTCAATTATAGCTCTAAAGAAGAACTGCAAGGCAGGTCGAAACGTTGGCACGTATTAAAGAATATCTTCTTTGACGTGGTGTTCTTTTTTGACTGCATCTCTGATCATCTTCTTCTCCATTTATCATTACAGTCAACAATACTTTTATCATTAAAAAAAAAAAAATATATATATATATATATAATATATATATATATATATATATATATTATATTAATAATAATATTATTATTATCGAATTCTCCCCAGAAATGGAAAGTCGTTAAGCAAATAACTCAATCAGCAAATAACACAAGAAGGCAAAACAAGCTCCTTCGTTTTTGATTATTATTTTTCTTTTGTTCATTTTAGTATCAATAAAGTTGTAGGGTCAAACAAATAAATCCAGTCATTGTGTATGTTTAACCAAGTTTTCTAATAAACAAGCAATATATATATATATATATATATATATATATATATATATATATATATATATATATATATATTATTTTATTATTTTTTTCATTTTTATGAAAGGACCTAAGACCAATAAAGGTAAAGACAGGCCTCTTAGAGGCCGTGTCACAACACCCAGCTTTTCACTTTAAATAGGAATTTTTTATTGGTTATTCCAATGGTTCCGCTCTGTTAAATATTTAAGGTGTCCAAAATTACGAGCTGTTAAAACACTTTATATATATATAAATTTATTGAAATTTACTACTGATCAAGTAAATGAGCTGATAACGATTACAATGACATGTAAAAACTTGAAAAAGAACTGCTCATCAGTAGCACTTCATTAAAATTCTACACTAGAAGATCTATAGGCCATCTTCTTTTCAGACGCCTCGGAGGATTATCGGGAATAGAGTGGGAAGCAAGTTTAGAAACTAATAGATTTGAGTGGTTATGTACCAGGTATGCAAGTTTAAAATGTCGTTTTAATTCCAATAGAATGCGCTCTTAGCCTATTTTTAAGTCGTTTACGTGGACGTATCATACCTTTCTTTGGTGTTAAAAATGTCTAATTTTAAGCCAAATAAGAGCATTTGCGGCATGTCATGATTTTCTTATTTAATCAAAAGAAAAAGGCATCTGAATGTCATCGAATTCTTGTTGAGACTTATGGCGATGTTGCTCCAACCGTCAGGACATGGTGAACGTTGGTTTTCAAAGTTTCAAACGTGGTGATTTTGATGTTACTGATCAAAAACGAGAAAATCTACCAAAAAAAAGTTTGAGGACTTCGAATTGCAATCTTTATTAGACGAAGACAATACCCAAACCCAAAAAATGATGGCAGAACAGTTGAATGTCACTAGGCAAGCCATTTCCGATCGCCTGAGAGCTATGGGAAAGATTCAAAAGGTTGGAAAATGGGTTCCACATGAATTGGACGAACGACAGATGGAAAAAAAAAACGAAAAACTGTGTGCGAAATGCTGCTTTTACGCCACGAAAGAAAGGGGTTTTTTGCATCGAGTTGTAACTGGCGATGAAAAATGGATTTATTTTCAGAATCCCAAACGAAAAAAATCATGGGTGACGCCAGGACAACCATCCACATCGTTTTGGGAAGAAGACAATGCTGTGTGTGTGGTGGGATCAGAAGGGAGTAGTCTACTACGAGCTTCTCAAACCCGGCGAAACAGTCAATACCGAGCGCTACCGACAACAAATGATCAATTTGAGTCACGCATTGATCGAAAAACGCCCAGAATGGGCTCACAGGCACGCCATAGTCATTCTTCAGCATGATAACACTCCTGCACATTCAGCCAGATTGACTAAGGAAACGATTTCTTCGCTTGGTTGGGAACTCCTACCCCACCCGCCGTATTCACCTGACCTGGCGCCTTCTGATTATCACCTCTTCTCATCGATGGGACACTCATTGGCGGAGCAACACTTCAACAATTTCGAAAAACGTACGAAAATGGCTCGATTTCATCAAATGAATGGATTTCAAATAAAGATGAAGCATTCTTTTGGAATGGTATCCATATATTGCCCGAGAGATGGACAAAATGTGTAGAAAGCGAGGGTCAGTACTTTGGCAAATAAAATATATTATAGACCCTCCTGGGCACACCCAGCCTTTTTTTTAAATTACTGTGTATATATTTTAAGAAATAAACGACATTTTAAACTTGCATACCTGGTAGCTTACTATGAAAGAATAGGTATCTGGTTTGGGCTAAATCAGCAACATATGGAACATTAAGGTCTTTATGGATAAGTTTATTGGTGACAAAGTAACGAGCATTGAGGATTTTTCGAAGGATTTTGGATTGTAAGGATTGGATACGAGATGAATTTGATGGTTTAGTGGAACCCCAAAGTTCAACTCCGTAAGTCCAAATACATAGGTCTAACCACAGCCATGTAAATAAGTGTTTTGCAAAGAATTGGGAGTTTTGATCGTTTGTCTAGTAAATGTTGTAGTAGTCTGTAACGACGAGCAGCTTCTTGTCGTTTTAGTCTTGTATGTGGATTCCAAGTAAGACGTTTGTCCATGTGGAGTCCTAGGTAGCGGATCTGTTCGACAGGGATTAGTGGAATATCATTGAAGGATACTAGTGGACAGGAAGTCGTGCGGTTACGGCAAGGGTAAAGGTTATTTGATGAGATTTGTTTGGGTTTATTTTGATTCTCCATTTTTAACACCATTCTTGAATGTTTAGGATATGGGATTGGGAGTGTTTGGGAGGCAATGAAGGAATCATTGTTTACTTATAACACACATTTGTCATCAGCGTAAGTGGTGAGGACAATGGTAGGATGAGTTGGAATGTCAGCTGCATACACCGTGTAGAGGATGGGGCCCAGGATGTTAAAACACTTAAACGTTTATTTTTTTAAATATATAAAGCAGTGTATCAGTTGATACCACTGGTACAAGTTTGATTCTCAGTACATTCCTCTCGTTATCAGTATGAAATATTCAAAAATAGTTTGCTCCCTTTCGTAAAATAAATATAGTTCTTGAAGAAACTTATAACTCATGGCTTTCCTCGTAGGAACCAATACAATATGATCACTTGAGGTATAGAACTAGTATTTTACACCATGATGGTATAGAAGGATCAATACAATTAGGATTGATGAATTAATTACCACTTCTATTGAGATTATTTTATTAGAATACTAGTTTCGAATACTAATCATTCATCTTCAGTTCTTAAAACATACATGGATTATATATACTAAAGTTTTTAAATCTGTAAGACAAGAAATCAAAATTAGTACTCACCCAAATATCTGGGGTCTATTATATCAAGAAAAAATTAAATTCGAGAGAAAATAAAGGCTAGGTTAAAAGCCGGAAATGCTTGTAATTTCTCGGTCCAGAAATTTAAAAATTAGGATAGATAAGACTATTATACTACCAACAGTTCTCTACGGATAGTAAGCGTGGCCGCTTACAGTAAGGGAGGAACAACTTCTTAAAGTCTTCGAAAATAAAGTACTCCCTAGAATAATTGGCACAAAAAAGGATGAAGAAACAGGAGAATTTAAGAGGCTTCACAATGAAGAACAGCGCGAGTTATATCCGGTAAATATAGTTCAAGTAATAGCTTGTGCGGCGGTTAAAGTGGGCATGTAATGTCGCTGGGTTTAATAATGATCGGATTCCGAGAAAAGTAATCAGTTTGAGCCGTCGGGTAAACGACCAAGGGGTAGACCGAGACGAAGATGGGAGGATTGCGTCAGGGCCGACCTGGGAGATTTAGGTTTTAGGGGAGTGGGTTGAAAAGAGGTGTTCAACTGTTGGTGGTGTCGGCATCGAACCTTCGGGTCCACTAAGCCTTTATTTATTATTATTTATACCTTTTTTACAAACCGTCTTTCTTCAACTATTTCAACAATTCCCGAATGTTTTAGGCATCACACTAAACAATTTCGATTATTCATTTCTATATCCTCAGCATTTCACTTTCGTCCTTCTTCATCTCTTCCATAACCGTTTCTTGGAATTCCTTTGTCACTCAATCTTGCAACCTTTACTCATGAGATCCGTCCTAGTTCTGTAACCTTCATTCCCACTGTATCCTGTCACAGCAATCCTTAAGGACGAAAAAGCTAATTCTAATTGTGGATGGAGAGAGTGGCCAAGGATGTCCTTCGGCCTCGAAAAATAGTCAGATCCTGGCAGATCTGTAAAACAGTGTCCTTAAAAACAGTTAAAAACAGCAATCCTTAAGGACGAAAAAGCTAATTCTAATTGTGGATGGAGAGAGTGGCCAAGGATGTCCTTCGGCCTCAAAAAATCGTCAGATCCTGGCAGATCTGTAAAACAGTGTCCTTAAAAACAGATTAATTAAAAACAGAAGGTCGGCATCGAACCTTCGGGTCCACTAAGCCTTTATTTATTATTATTTATACCTTTTTTACAAACCGTCTTTCTTCAACTATTTCAACAATTCCCGAATGTTTTAGGCATCACACTAAACAATTTCGATTATTCATTTCTATATCCTCAGCATTTCACTTTCGTCCTTCTTCATCTCTTCCATAACCTGTTTCTTGGAATTCCTTGTCACTCAATCTTGCAACCTTTACTCATGAGATCCGTCCTAGTTCTGTAACCTTCATTCCCACTGTATCCTGTCACAGCAATCCTTAAGGACGAAAAAGCTAATTCTAATTGTGGATGGAGAGAGTGGCCAAGGATGTCCTTCGGCCTCGAAAAATAGTCAGATCCTGGCAGATCTGTAAAAACAGTGTCCTTTTTAAAAAAACAGTTAAAACAGCAATCCTTAAGGACGAAAAAGCTAATTCTAATTGTGGATGGAGAGAGTGGCCAAGGATGTCCTTCGGCCTCAAAAAATCGTCAGATCCTGGCAGATCTGTAAAACAGTGTCCTTAAAAACAGATTAATTAAAAAACAGAAGGTCGGCATCGAAACCTTCGGGTCCACTAAGCCTTTATTTATTATATTTATACCTTTTTTACAAACCGTCTTTCTTCAACTATTTCAACAATTCCCGAATGTTTTAGGCATCACACTAAACAATTTCGATTATTCATTTCTATATCCTCAGCATTTCACTTTCGTCCTTCTTCATCTCTTCCATAACCTGTTTCTTGGAATTCCTTTGTCACTCAATCTTGCAACCTTTACTCATGAGATCCGTCCTAGTTCTGTAACCTTCATTCCCACTGTATCCTGTCACAGCAATCCTTAAGGACGAAAAAGCTAATTCTAATTGTGGATGGAGAGAGTGGCCAAGGATGTCCTTCGGCCTCGAAAAATAGTCAGATCCTGGCAGATCTGTAAAACAGTGTCCTTAAAAAACAGTTAAAACAGCAATCCTTAAGGACGAAAAAGCTAATTCTAATTGTGGATGGAGAGAGTGGCCAAGGATGTCCTTCGGCCTCAAAAAATCGTCAGATCCTGGCAGATCTGTAAAACAGTGTCCTTAAAAACAGAAGCCATCTCTTAATCCCGCCCCGAACCCCCACCGCCACTCTTCTATATCGTACCTTTTTAGCAAAAAGAGTAAACGGGAAGGAGTCGTTAGCGTTGTAAAACTATCTCCAGCCTCCCGTAGAATGAGTTAGCAACGAATTAATATCCTTCCGCCGTCTTAAAACAGTTAAATAGTCGAAAATTTTTTAAAAAGTGTCCTTTTAAGGTCCGCCATCTTAAAACCGTTAAAATATTTTAAAACAGTATCCTGGAGGACAACAATGGAGGAAGTTATCCTTCGGATAACTTAAAAAACCGTTAAAACAGCAATCCTTAAGGACGAAAAAGCTAATTCTAATTGTGGATGGAGAGAGTGGCCAAGGATGTCCTTCGGCCTCGAAAAATAGTCAGATCCTGGCAGATCTGTAAAACAGTGTCCTTAAAAACAGTTAAAACAGCAATCCTTAAGGATCGCTTAAGATTAGCATCATATTTCTAAGTCTTTTCTGTTCGCCATTTGTCAAGTTAAATATCCGTTTAAAGGAAATAACAGGTATACATTTTTTATTGTTAATTAGAGGCTTAGGAGTACGATAGATGAAGTAATTAAAAATTCATTCTTATATTTAGTTTTTTGTTTGTTCAGTTTTACCTTCTAATTCTTACTATATCTAATCTTTACAGTTTAGGATACCTCGTGAAATCCTCAACCTATACTATTATATAAAAAGACAAGCCATTTTTCGTTTGTGATCACTAACCGCGAAAACTACTAAAACTAATCTCAACCAAATTTTAACCACATCATCGTTATAGTTTCAAGAAGGTTTAACAATTGAATAAATAGTACATCATAATAATATAGCAATCTATTATGTATTATACATGTAAATATAACAAAATTACAAGGTGAAAAAAAAAAATCTAACTTACAAAATTAACAAGAACTTTAAATTATGATTTTCTTTCACTGATTACTCAAAATTTTGTTTGTCGCTTAAAAGCGTAATATTGGCAGTAGCGGCATATATAAACGCATATGTTTTTTACCCGCTGCTGTCAAAACCCCGTATGCCTGAAAAGGCATGGAAGGGGGAGGAAAAAAAAAAGAAAAGAAAAAAAAAACGTTTTTTTGCAGAGCCATTCTATTACCAAATCTTGTGATTTCGTATTTATTTGTTACTAGCTGAAAGTACCCTGCTCCGCTTTAATATCATTAGGATGAAGACAACTTAAATTAGTAAAAGTTAAGCTTAACGTTGATAATTATTATTACTTAAATATACCTGAAGAATTCTAGTCTTAGAATAATTTCAATAAGTAAATTTGACAATTTGCAAAAGTTAATTTTATATTATTTTGATAGTCCTCCAGTGAAGCTTTTCTTATGGCATACTTTAAGTGAATATAGTCTCAACTTCTCAACATTTTTGAAGAAAGTTTAGTCTTTCTGTTTCTATTTTTGACTACATATTAAGCATAAATTTGTTGAGGAGATTACGGAATTAAAGTGAATACGGTTCTTCACCTCCTCGCTCCACTAACATTTAGGTGTAAAAATCAACTGCGGGCACAGCTTTCTTTAGTGATGTATTGGTGTTTGGGTCACGCTGAGGGATGTTAATACTGTACCTTTCTTATCCATGGTAGAACATGATACGATACTACAGAGAATCATACACTTGATAGAACTCATTGATTCTTATCTGTTTTTTGTCCCTACATCGAACTGGCTTTACATGTCATCACCAGAGAACGTAAGTATTTTAACCTCCTTTTTAACAGTCTTTTAATAGCTTCTCGTCACGAAACAATTCAAACTTGTAAGTTGTAAGTAACCTCTGCAGCTACCATGAGTTCACAGAAAATACAAATATTATAAGGTTTCGACATCGATCGTATTTTTGTTTGTTTACGACTATAAGGAACTTAATCGGTGGTTAAAGTTTGCGGCTTAAAGTTCTAACCTATTTTTTAACTTAGCTTATCTCCAAATACCATATGATAATTAATCTTTTATTATTCACCCAATAAAAATTAAAATTGCATTTTTTGCAAATTAGCCGCGATCCAGGCCGATTTTTTAAAATTTCTTTTCTTAGCGAGCACCTACGGCCCTAGAGGAATCTACATATCGAATTTCATTCCAATCTGTTCAGTGGTTTCTCAGATTTCGTGTTAAATGAGGGAGTGGTATTTGACAAATATACGAGGTGTGATCAAAAAGTTCCAGGACTTAATTTTTATACATTTATGCATACAACATACAGGTTATTCAAATTTGTCTCCTTCGAAGTACTCCCCTTGGGAAGCTACACATTTTTCCTACCGGTGTTTCCACTGATCAAAGGCCCCACAAAACTCTTCTTTTGTAAAGGTGTTTAGCAGCTCCGTTGTTTTTTCTTTAATTTCGTCAACTGTTTTAAATCTTCGTCCTTTCAGGTGTCTCTTGAGCTTCGGGAAACGAAAAAAGTCGGTGGAGCCAGGTCAGGTGAGTAGGGGGGCTGAGGAATGACAGTCATTGCGTTTTTTACACAAAAGTTACAGATAACTAATGCAGAGTGAACAGGAGCATTGTCATGGTGAAGGACCCAATCACCACTTTGCCACAGCTCAGTTATTTCTTTAAACCTCTTGAACCACGTATGGTAGCATGATCGGCTTAGACATTCTTCACCAAAAGCCTCTTGTAACATCAAAAAGGTTTCAGAAAACGTTTTGTTCAGTTTCACGAAAAACTTCACACAAACACGTTGCTCTTCTTTCACATTCATTTTCATAAAATAGCCAAACTCCATAAAACTAACCTCAAACAAACTGTGCTAATGTTACTTTCAGCGATGTTATGAATGATCTGCTAACACATCTGTGTTCCTGTTGAGTCAGGCAATACAATGCTGCCAACCGCATCGCTGTGAGACATTGCATTCCCATATTATATAAAAAGTCCTGGAACTTTTTGATCACACCTCGTATAATAGATTACAAAAACAGAAAATAATAAATCATAAAAAGATTTTCTTATTTACATGACAATGTCTAACATTTGACACTGACACTGAGTGTATACTCACAAAATTTATGCATGTTTACATAAACCAGATTGACAATTACAAACAAATGACTCGTGTTATATCTTCGGAGATACTTTTTTTTTATAATTATTTCTTATTTAACTTTATATTGCACAATAACTAACTAATTAATTATGTAATTAACGATAAATTATTAGGGTTAGCAGTACTACAGCACTACGCTAAGGGGCCATGCTAAACAGAGCGGTAGCATTTTCTCTGTTAGTTGTAACAGCAGGTGATCACGTAACCTAAGGCAACATGGAACCTGTAATTCACGAAAGTTGGTTATAGACTTCTTGATCTATTTTTAATAGGTAATGGTATTTATCAATATACTTTATTTACAGTTAATTTCATTAAGATAGATCCAATAAATATAGGTAGTGAAAAAATAATAAATCAAGTAGAAAATAGCCTAAAATTAAATATTTAGGAATAATTAGAAATAATAAAATCGTTTGAAACCAAACCACATTTTTTGTTTATATGACCAAATAAACATTTCCAAAAGCCACATTTTAAATTTGTTTCCAATAGCAACGGAAAATCCAATGAGTTATAGGAGAAATTTAACCTGGCTGGTCCTTCCCCCTTCTACGATGGATATCTGTTAGATCTGCTCAGCTGAGTACCAATATTTGATTTCTTGTCTTACATTTTAGAAAAACATTACTGTATAAAGGGTGAGTACCTCTTAGTGTAAAGAAAAAAAAAAAAAAAAAAAAAAAAAAAAAAAAAAAATGTGTGAAACTAATTAAAAATGAAGAAAAATACTGCAGACCTTACCTTTATATTCAGAGTTTTTTGAGGAAACCATTCTTTTACCATAAAAGCTATAATATCTCCATTTTGTTTAAAAATTTTTTTAAAATTTGGACCACATTCTCGGATTTAGCATTCAATTTCCTGTGAGAGCAGAATACATAGGTAGAAATGCCATCCCCTGTAAAAAAAGCTCATCTGCCCATAAAATTCACTTCAAAAAAAAGTAGTATTCTTAGACCACAATCTGCATTCAGAAGCTAACGGCAAAATTAAGATCTATGTTCATTATCATTGGGTTTTAAACTTTACACTTTAAAATTTAATTTTAAAAAATCCTAAATAATAATAATAAATTAATAAATGTAATAACAAAAAATCCTTATATCTGGTGTCACTTATTAACAGGTTTTCATTTATTTTCTATTCAACAATAATTGTTTTCTTTGCTTTTTGTTCCAATCAAGAGTTTATTATGATTAAAATGCAATTTTCATTAGCGATTATCATAATGTCTTATTCACACAAGTAACTGATTTGTATGCCAATGAGAACACCATTTTTTTTTTTTCGGTTTTAAAAGTAAATTTTTCCATGAAATCGAATAAGAATCATAACGTTTAACATATCATTCAAAAGTTGGTTAAATTTGCAAGTGTGGAAAATTTGTGAGATTTGCAGTTTTGTGGATAGTTTTTTTTCGAAAAACGGTGAGCGTTGAAGTAATTTAAGGCATTGTGACTTCTCCAAATAACGTGAAAATCAAGCTGTTCTTTAGATCCTAAGTTTGTAATATTCAAGTTTACATGTACTCTGCTCCGTGAGCAGAAATATTTTAAAAAATGGAGATATTACAGCTTTATGGTAAAAAACGTGGTGGTTTCCTCACACGTTCCTCACGAAATTTTTAGTATGTTTTAGAACTGAAGATGAATGTTTATAATTCGAAACTAGTATTCTAATAAAATAATTCTAATGGAAGTGGAAATGGAAATTTAAAATTTAAAAGTCTCAGCTTCTATTCGGGTGTATAAAAAAAATGACGGTTTCTTAAACAAATATTTGTATTATTATTTCTTTGATATAAAATACAATTAATACTAAAGTATAGTCCATTGTTATCTACCGTCATTACCCATCTGCTAGCCAATTGCTCGATGCCACGCTGATACCATTCTTTGGGATGGCTGTCAAAGAACTCTTGGACAGCATTTTCAACTTCCGCAAAATTATCAATTTTTTTCCCTCGAAGAAAATGGGCCATGGATCGAAACAAGCAGTAATCCAAAGGTGCAAGGTCTGGACTATATGGTGGATGAGACAGGAGTTCAAACCCATGAAGTTCTGTAAAATGTTCTGCTGATTGTTGAGGAGTAAGTTCGTGAGGGACCAGTCTACAGGTCTTTTTCACCTTCCCCATGGAGAGAAGATGGCGACTAACAGTATCTTTCGACACACCACACTCCCTGGCAAGTTCGCGAGTACTTGTGTGGACGGATTTGACTCAACAGCTTCCTTCAGAACCTCTGTATCTCCACTTCTAAATTTTTTCAAACCAACACCGCGCAGTGCGCTCTTCAAGGACACCTTTCCCTTCATATTTAATAATTTCACGAATTGCTTGAGCGGCTGTGAAATTTTTTTTCCAGTAATGTCTTAAAATTACAAAATTTTCATAGGACACTGTCATGTTTCTTCTTTGAAATAAGTAATTGAACTGAGGCGTTTTTTTAAAGAAGTTCAGTGTTTAGTAAACAAGCTAAGAGAATGTTCTGAAGGGATTATCAAGTATTGCTAAATAATAAATAGCATTAAGATATTTACAGACTTTTGAACTCTGGAATTTGATTTTAAACGCTCATTTTTTTTTTTATATACACCCTATTATTGGGTTGTATGGAAATTAATGTTTTTAAATAAATTATTAGAATTTTTTGTTAATCAAATAAATGTATTTCTTCTCACTACTTTGTGTTGATCTCCTCTGAATAAAATTTCAAATCTTTATTAATAACTATTTTTTGTTTCTAACGTGCTTTGATCAATATATTTTTTTTTACTGTTAAAAAGTGGTCAGCTCTTTAAAAAAAACTTTACCGTTGTGTCCCTTTACCAGAAACAAATGAAGGTAAACGGGGAGTCAAATATATTCCAAAAAAACTCGAACTCCCTTGAGGAAGTGTATAACGAAGAAGGGGCTTGGCTGCTTAATCGTAACGTTTTTTTCCTCGTATATTGTTAACATTTCAAGGACATATCAACTTTATAATACTTTTGTGTACATTTAAAAAGTAATGTGTCGATTCTCGAAACGTTCTGAGGAAAAATGACGATATCGATAATCCAAAGTCGATTCCATGTAATAATAATAATCTATTCTGAAGATGTTTAATTTGTATTGCTATGATCAACAGAAAACGCAACTCAAGTCTTGGAGTATTTTGATAAATAACTGACTAAGTTATTAGACCTTTTAAGGCAAAAATTTCTTTGACGGCTGTCTGCACTTAAAATGGGAGACACACTCAGTCTCTCACGGATCTTGTTGGCAATTTTTTTAGAAATTCCTGGTCAAAAAATATTAGACACGTGTTTTCCCGTTCCGAGCATTAAATTAATTTATTTTGTATCTCGAGTTTATTTATTATTTATTTAGTTATTTATTAATTTATTTTGTATCAACATGATTCTTGCACCAAGATTGTTTTAATTGCGAATGTAAGGGGAAATACAGCCGCTCCATAGATTTTGGTTTAGGTTAATTAAATTCAAAAATAATGATTACATTTTCAAGCAAACTACCTGAATTTTTTCACACAAAAATTTACGTCAGATTCTAATTCAGCATCCTAAAAAACATTGAAAAACGTTTATTAAAAAAAAAAAAAAAAAATATATTTTTTTTTCACCCTCTTCGAGGAAAATGAGATTTTTTAAACTGATTATTGGTTTCCTTTCAATTGTCATTGCTTTGTGTAACGCAATCCACTGGTTGGTATCGATGGAAAGAGGAGAATCTCAGCTTTCTTTTGATGTATATAAATGCAAAATTCGATGAACAAAAACCGATTAAAAAAAAATTGGAAAATCATAAAAAACATTTTGATTTTTTACTTGAGCTTGAAACCAGATAGAATGATGAAACCTAAAAAATTTCAAGCCTATTACCACCCTATATTTAGGGTAAAAAAATGAAGTTGATACGTTAAACCGTCTAAGCGTAATTCATGTTTTTGTCAGTTTAAACAAAAAATGCCTACCATTTATTTGGTCAGGCAAGTTTTGAAGCTTACGAATTTTAATTTTTCTATTTGGATGAAATTTCGTATTAAAGAGTTCTTTTAAATGCTGAATCATTCACACTCAGAGTTAGTTATCGTCCTTAAGGATAGGATTTTTTTTTTTTTCAAGATTTAACGATTTTATTAGTTATTAGGATACTATTTTAGGGTAATATAAAATTTTAATAGAGAAAAAACAGGAATTTTTCATGTTTTAAATGTATTTTATATTTAAATCCTCTATTTTAATACGTCTTTATAAACTTGACCTGTATGTAACAGAATCTTTCATCGTAATTTTCACCAATTTCCAGCAAACCTGATTAACTTAAAAGTTTTCACACGTTAAAAGAATAAGTGAAACTAAATTTTATGAGGGGGAAATGTTTGTGGGGCAAAAAAAAAAAAAACTTTTTGAACTTTTTTTTCAGATTTTGGAAAAAAACATGTATAAAAATGCTTTAAATCGAAAAATATTTTAGTTCCAAAGTTAAAGTTTATTAAATTGGAAATCTAACGACATCCTTTAAGCTGAATTTGATTAAGGCGTTGAGCCAAAATCGATTGTCAAACATCGAAGAATTTTGCAAACAAATAAATGGCTAATGAAATCAAGAAATGTTATACAGGGTGTCCAAAAAGAGTATCGGGTATTGGTTACTTCAATAAAACAAAAACTGCTAAAAAACAAAAAAAAAAGTTTATTGTTGATTATTACAATATAAAGTGGAAAATAATTTGGAAAAGATGATTTTATCTAAATGGTGACCGTTATGCTCCTGGCACTCTTCTAATCGGGAACGAAGATCGGCGATCACATGCTGAGATAGCTCTCGATATTGCTGCCATTTCTGGTCTGATGTTTTACTTCAATTGCGTCAGGTTCGTCGGATTATTCTCATAGAACTTATTTTAAGGTATCCCCATGCAGAATAGTCAAGTGGACTAAGGTCGGGGCTTCTGGGAGGCCAGTTGATGTTACCCCTACACGAAATGACCTAATTAGGGAATCATTTCGTTAACAGCTTCCATTGCTCGATTTGATGTATGGCAAGTGGCTCCATCTTGTTGAAACCACGTTCTGGAGTTGAAACATTGAAATTCCTATAACTCTGGTCCTAAACATTTCGCAGGATATCGCAATAACGGTCACTATTCACATTGAGTGTTCAGCCTCGCCGATCTTCATGAAAATAAGGACCGATTATGCCTCTAGCAGACATAGCGGCCCAAACAACGACTTTTCGGCTGTGCGGGGGTCGTTCATGCTTTCGTCTCGGATTTTATTGACATGGCCATTCAGATGAAAGTTTGTTTCATCACTGAAGAGTATGTTATCAAAATTGTTGAAGTAATTTTTGTCTTATCGAAGTGACAAATACCCGATAATCTTTTTGGACACCCAAAAACTCAAGAACGTGGTTTCAACAAGATGGGACCACTTTCCATACATCAAATCAAGCAATGGAAACTGTTAACAAATTATTCCCTAATATGATCATTTCGCGTAGGGGTAACATCAACTGGCCTCCCAGAAGCCCCGAAGTCCACTTGACTATTCTGCATGGGGATACCTTAAAAATAAGTTCTATGAGAATAATCCGACGAACCTGACGCAATTTAAGTAAAACATCAGACCAGAAATGGGAGCAATATCGAAAGCTGTGTCAGCATGTGATCACCAATCTTCGTTCCCGATTAGAAGAGTGCCAGCAGCATAACGGTCACCATTTAGATAACATCATATTTTCCAAATAATTTTCCACTTTATATTGTAATAATTAACAATAAACTTTTTTTTTTTAGTAGTTTTTGTTTTATCGAAGTAACAAATACCCGATATTCTTTTTTTATACCCTGTATAATAAAAGTGGAAGATCATTACTTCCAAGATAGGATTTTTAAAGTAGAAATATTCCCATTACTACTCTGAAGTATGTCAAAAAAAACAAAAATTTTTGGTTGATGATGGATAAACTGTGTTAAAAATGCAAACAAATCACGAATAGTACAGGGAAATTAAAAGGTCTGACTGCTGCAAATTGTTCACCACATGTAGCTTTTTAGTAAGGTTTGCTATAAAAGCGTGTTTTTCTAGTTTTTTTTTTAACTATAATTTTTTGTATGGAATTTTTAAATCTCATTATCAAAACATATTGTTCATCAAACATTATAGTATAGTATACAGTATAGTTCTGTATCTGTATTCATATATGAGGTGGTGTATATTTTGTTCTTGTGTCAAATCCCAAGGATATACCAGGTGTGCAAGTTTAAAATGTCGTTTATTTCTTAAAATATATACACAGTAATTTAAAAAAAAGTATAATATATTTTATTCAAAGTACTGACCCTCGCTTTCTACACATTTTGTCCATCTCTCGGGCAATATATGGATACCATTCCAAAAGAATGCTTCATCTTTATTTGAAATCCATTCATCGAGCCATTTTCGTACGTTTTCGAAATTGTTGAAGTGTTGCTCCGCCAATGAGTGTCCCATCGATGAGAAGAGGTGATAATCAGAAGGCGCCAGGTCAAGTGAATACGGCGGGTGGGGTAGGAGTTCCTAACCAAGCGAAGAAATCGTTTCCTTAGTCAATCTGGCTGAATGTGCAGGAGCGTTATCATGCTGAAGAATGACTTTGGCGTGCCTGTGAGCCCATTCTGGGCGTTTTTTTTCGATCAATGCGTGACTCAAATTGATCATTTGTTGTCGGTAGCGCTCGGTATTGACTGTTTCGCGGGGTTTGAGAAGCTCGTAGTAGACTACTCCCTTCTGATCCCACCACACACACAGCATTGTCTTCTTCCCCAAAACGATCCGGTCTTGCACTCGATGTGGATGGTTGTCCTGGCGTTACCCCATGATTTTTTTCGTTTGGGATTCTGAAAATAAATCCATTTTTCATCGCCAGTTACAACTCGATGCAAAAAACCCTTTCTTTCGTGGCGTAAAAGCAGCATTTCGCACACAGTTTTTCGTTTTTCCATCTGTCGTTCGTCCAATTCATGTGGAACCCATTTTCCAACCTTTTGAATCTTTCCCATAGCTCTCAGGCGATCGGAAATGGCTTGCCTAGTGACATTCAACTGTTCTGCCATCATTTGTTGGGTTTTGGGTATTGTCTTCGTCTAATAAAGATTGCAATTCGAAGTCCTCAAACTTTTTTGGTCGATTTTCTCGTTTTTGATCAGTAACATCAAAATCACCACGTTTGAAAACTTTGAAACCAACGTTCACATGTCCTGACGGTTGGAGCAACATCGCCATAAGTCTCAACAAGAATTCGATGACATTCAGATGCCTTTTTCTTTTGATTAAATAAGAAAATCATGACATGCCGCAAATGCTCTTTATTTGGCTTAAAATTAGACATTTTTAACACCAAAGAAAGGTATGATACGTCCACGTAAACAACGTATTGTGTTTCAACGGGTCTGCCAATTTTTAAAGGTGTTAATAATTTTTTTTTTTTTAAATATACATAAGAATAGATTATAAGCTGGGATCGCACAATGGTAAAAACAATCTAGGTGGACATAAAGAAAAATTTTCATGTCAACAGAGCATTGAATGGACTTTGTAATGTTAACAAGAGATGGTTGACGAGATATAAACAGCAATGAGAATACGATTTAATGGATTAACACTAGTGTAATACTTATACTTATGGGTGTATTTAGTTCAGTTAAGTAAACATATTTAACAAGTTAAGAGATTTTCGTAATTAAAATTATGTAACTTTTTTTCTCCTAAGTCCTCCGCCTTCTGGGTGGTTTTAAAATATAACATCTAAAGAATATATAACAATTGAAATCTGACCCATCCCGACCCACAAAGCTAAGCTATTTATTGTTTTTTTCAGAATAATGCCCCTCCTCAAAAGTGCTGTATATAATGTGTGGGTGGCTAGTCCAGTAAAATGAGGGTTTGCCGAAGAAAAAACTGCGGAACTTTTATTCTCAACAGATCTTTATGTTTTTTGGGGTGCTGAATCCGAATCTGAAGTTTGCTACCACGGCAACCATCGGTTTCATATTCAAAATCGCAAAAAAACGCCAAAAAAAACCGTTATTTTTGTTTTTTTATTTATAACACGATAAAGAAGCTTTTTTCAAAGAAAGTCTTCAAATACGAATTGTAGCTGAAACTAGTACTTACATAATCAAAAAAAGAAATCCGAAATTGGACCAATTTACGCGAGGTTACGTTATTGAGAAAAATGGAGAAATTGGGCAACTTGACGTCAGTCCCACAGCTACGCGAAAACACGTTTGTCGTACTCTTTTGGCTATAACTCCAAAACCATTTGTCCGATACAACATTACTTTTTTTTTCATCTTAAAGCTGATTAAATTTGCTATAAGAACCTATAAATGAAGTTTTAATCAAACCCCGTAAAATGTACATGCCAGTCCGCTAATAAAAACGTACTGTTGTAAAATCCAAGTGTTTTTTGGCACCTTTGTCGCTCTAACTCCTTAAATATTTGTTCGATCCCAAAGTTCATTTTTCTATCTCAATGCTGATTAAATTCGCTATCAGATGCTATTTAAATTATATTAAATCCTGTTAACCACCCAAGCTAGCACGCTAAATTTGTATGTTTTGGCAAAATATGTTAATTATGACATTCAGTAGACTGGTGTGGGTATTTCACGATGTTAATTATGAGTTACATATATAGGATCTAATAGCAAATTTAACCAGCTTTTAGATAAAAAAATTAAATTTTGGATCGGACAAATGGTTTTGGAGTTATAGCGAATAATGTGCCAAAAAAAAACATGTATTTTACAAAAGTAAGTGATTTTCAGCGTGATAGCTTGTGTATTTCAAGAATTTTGATAAAAATTTCATATATAGGATCTAATCGTAAATTTAACCACCTTTCAGATTGAAAAAACAAACATTTTGAATCGGACAAACACTTTCGGAGTTATAATATCCCATATAATATAATATCCCAGACACCTAAAACCCGTACAGTTGTTAAATCCATGGTTTTCGGCACATTTATCATTGCAACTCCGAAAGTATTTGTCTGATTTAAATTTTTTTTTTTTCAATCTGAAAGGTGGTTAAATTTACAATTAGATCCTATATATGAAATTTTTATCAAAATTCTTGAAATACACAAGCTATCACGCTGAAAATCACTTACTTTTGTAAAATACATGTTTTTTTGGCACATTATTAACTATAACTCCAAAAACATTTGTCCGATCCAAAATATAATATTTTTATCTGAACGCTGGTTAAATTTACTATTAGATCCTATATATGTACCTTATAATTAACACCGTGAAATACCCACACGAGTCTACTGAATATGTCATAATTAACATATTTTGCCAAAACATACACATTTAGCGTGCTAGCTTGGGTGGTTTACAGGATTTAATATAATTTACATATATAGCATCTGATAGTGAATTTAATCAGCATTGAGACAGAAAAAAGAACTTTGGGATCGAACAAATATTTGAGGAGTTTGAGCGACAAATGTGCCAAAAAACACTTGGATTTTACAACAGTACGTTTTTATTAGCGGCATAGCTGGCATGTACATTTTACGGGGTTTGATTAAAACTTCATTTATAGATTCTTATAGTAAATTTAATCAGCTTTAAGATGAAAAAAAGTAATATTGTATCGAAAAAATAGTTTCCGAGTTATAGCCAAAAGAGTACGAGAAACGAGTTTTTGCGTAGCTGTGGAACTGACGGCAAGTTGGCCAATTTCTCCATTTTTTTCCAATGATGTAACTTCGCGAAAAATGGTCCGATTTCGGATTTCTTTTTTGTATTATGTAGGTATTAGTTCCAGCTACAATTACTATTTGAAGACTTTCTTCGAAAAAAGCTTCGTTATCGTGTTATAGATTAAAAAACAAAAATGCGATTTTGAATATGAAGCCGATGGTTGCCGTGGTAGCAAACTTCAGATTCGGATTCAGCACCCCAAAAAACATAAATATCCGTTGAGAATAAAAGTTCCGCAGTTTTTTCTTGAAAACCGCCTTTTGGAGCCTTGTTTTACTGGACTAGGCCATGACACACTGAAACATTGTCTGAGGTCAAAAGGCATTACTGATGAGGTCACTCAGGAATTATTTATGAAAATAGTGGATTCATTTTTAATTCATATTCGTTCTCGATGGGTCCAAAGTCGATCGAGGTCAAAATTTTTTGAAACGAATTTCCGATTAGCTGAAGGGAAACTTTGGGATATACCGAGGCACTTGCCCTTGGCCCAAGTAGCAGTAAATCTCTTACAACCAAAGCATTTAGAGATCTGAGGGAGAAAAAAAAAAAAAAAAAAAAACGACAAATTGAACATTTGTTGGACAATTATTCCTATGAGGAGCTGCACGCCTCAGCTTATTCACCTGACTCATATATTTCAACTTTTTCAATTAATGAAGGCAGTGCTCTCTTGCCTTCTGATCCTAATGATAAATGTTCACCCGATGAATTATTAAATTCACTATCTGAGCCAACTGGCAAATAAAATAGTAAATAAAAAATGGTCTGCGTTAAATTTAATATTTAAGTTATTTATTTTTTTTCACTTATTTTCTATTATCCCACACCTGTCACTCAAATCGTGACAATAAGCGTATGTGATATGAGCTATTATGTAAAATTGGCATGTCAGGGATGAGGGAAATATTTAAGTTATGATAAAAAATGTCATAAAACATTCTGTTCTATATATAAAAAAAATGTTTTAGTTCTTATTATTGTTCTTTTTTATTATAGTTTATTATAGTTTATGCAAAAATTTTCAAGTGATTTCGACTATTTCTTTAGAAGTTATGATTAATGTCCACAAGTGATTTCTGTTTTTTTTACCACTGTGGATCGTGCCTTTAATTAATTGTTTTTTTGAAATAATTATTATTATATAATAATAAAATTATATAATTATATAATAAAATTAAATAATTATAAATAATTATTATTATCCATGCCCGGGGGTATGGATCAGTGAAGAGAAAAGATTTCCCTGGTTCGGATACGAGCTCGGTGGCCTAGTGGATAAGGCACCACGCTAGAGAAGTGGGGACTCGGATTCGAATCCCGACCGGGTAAATCTTTTCTCTTCAAAATAAAAAATATATTAAATATATTTATCAACAACAAATAATTATTTCATAATTATAATATATATGACGTATGTCAACAAGATCCAGTTAACAGTAATGTTCAATGAACATTCATCCCCGATTTGTACATCGCTACTGCTACAAAACATTAAGTGCCCGGGGGTATGGATCAGTGAAGAGAAAAGATTTTCCTGGTTCGGATACGAGCTCGGTGGCCTACCCCAAAAAAATGGATAAGGCACCACGCTAGAGAAGTGGGGACTCGGATTCGAATCCCGACCGGGTAAATCTTTTCTCTTCAAAATAAAAAATTGTTTTTTTGTTTTTTTTAAAGTAGAATCCAGCGATTATCAGTAATCTACTCTGTCTCTAGAATTAGATGGAATTCCAAACTAAAATATCGAGGGGGAGATATTTATCGTCAGTTTGTAAATTAAGATTGGTTCACTAATTAATTAATTTAGTAATTACGTGATTTTAGATACAGGTAGTTTGCAAATACATGGAGCCTGATGTATTACTTATCATACCATACACACCTCTATCATAGGGTAACCATGGAAGGGAAAACAATATAAATAAAAAACGTGATTTTAAATAAAGGCTAAAAGAAATCTAGTTTTATCTAAAAAGTAAAAAGAGATGTGATCTGAACGTTTTTATTTTATTTTTGATCGCTAGATTCGATGAAACGACCTTAAACAGAAATTCCCGGATCGTTTCATCGAATCTGAGGTCAACGACTATTTCATAAAGTTGCTACAGCGAGCCCAACTCTTGTCCATCGAGACCTGATTTTCCCCACAAAATCAGGTCACATATAAATATCAAAAATCTCTTAACAATAAATAATACTGTATTAATAGTTTATAATGTATTTTTAATTTTTTTTTTACATAATTTATTCACATCTGTATACATTTGACAACCAGTGAATGTGAAGTTACATCAAAACTACATGATCAGACATGAGGGAGTCAGCAGCCATTGGTACAATCTCCAGAGGTGAAACTAAATTATTATGGATTAAACTAGGAGATCTCTCATCCACTTCCTTTTCAGCCTCCGTTGATTTATGTTAGGAATTTGTACTGTTGACATATTATGTACCTATTTGTTAGTGACTTACATTGACATACTTAGGACTTACGCTTGACAGAAGAATGACATGGGGCCCACATGTCAAGACAAATAGCAGACGTTACAACTAAGCCTGCGACTTCTATACTCACAAAGAGACGTTTGGAGTTGTTTGTCTGGGTAGTAGGAATAGAGTGGGAAGCAAGTTGAGAAACTAAAGGATTTCAGGTATCTAGTGTGGGATAAATCAGCAACATATGGAACATTAAGATCTTTATGGATCAAGTTTATTGGTGACAAAGTAAGGAGCATTGAGGATTTTTCGAAGGATTTTGAATTGTAAGGATTGAATACGAGATGAATTGGATGTTTTAGTGGGGCCCCAAAGCTCAACTCCGTAGTCCAAATATGTCTAATCACAGTCATGTATATTAGTCTTTTGTATTAATTGGAAGCCTTGAACGTTTGTCTAGTAAAATGTTGTTAGTAATCGGAAGTTTACATTACAGGTGATTTATCATTATATTAATTCTGATTTAATATAATATTAATTTAGTGTTTTATACTTTGATATTTTCTTATTTCTCATTTTAATATCAAGAAGGTTAAACAGAAGTTAACATTACTTTGAAGAGAGATTTAGAACTTCTTCGTAAATGAAGTTGAATAACCTTTCTCCTTGAAATGTAGCGACTAAAACGTCGAAATAAATCGGAAGAAGGTTAGAATTGATAAAAGGTATTCTGGCACGTGAAGTGGAGCCACGCTTCTGTAGGGGTACCAACCATTTAAACTAATATCTTATTAATTTTCATTTTGTTTGGCAAATTTTCTTATTTTATTTCAATTTCCTGTTACAAAATTTGGGTTGTCCGGAAACTAAAGCAGTGATTTCGATAAATAAAAAATAGACTAAATGACCCCGTAATCTCCCTTAATCATAATACTTTTTAACCGACTTCAAAAAAGTAAGGGTTTTCAATTCGATTGTTTTTTTGTTGTTTTTTTTTTTACATGAATATGTTTTTAATATTTAGAAATATAATTATATAAAATCCTGTGATTACTGTTACCATGCTTAGAAAGTTTTAAGAGTTCACAATACCTTAGACAGAACTTAATTCTAATCCAATGACAAAAAAATTTAATACGTACCTGAAAAGACCAAAAAAAAAAAAATTAATTCACTTAAAAGTATAAAGATACAATTATAAATACAGATAATAAATAAAAAAATAAAAATTTTAGTCATGTTGTTAATTCAAGAAAATAGAAAAACGTCATTGTTGTGGCTAATACAATCGATATAATTTAGTAATGATAATAATTAATATTTCATTTATTTTCTTCATATTATTTTTTTTTTCATTATAATTTACAATTATATAATTATCTGTAATGATAAAAGTATAGTTGACTGTATGGATAATTGAAGAAGAAGATAATCAGGGATGCAGTCTAAGAGGAACACCACGTCTAAGAAAATATTCTTTAATACGTGCCAACGTCTTCTTCAGTGCTATAATGAACACAAATACTAGATGTGACATAAATAACAGACCAATAAACAGATTACAAATGGAATACAGAATGGCATGGTTAAAGAAAAAATATACAAAAAACCGCATAGACATAGTGTGGATCGGTGGGTGTGTTCTTTGACATTTTTTTTTTTTTCCCCCTTCTCCTTTTATTTTCCTTCACCTTTATTATTTTTTTCATCCATTTCTTTTCTTTTATCACCTTCTACATTATTTCCCTCGTTCTTTCCTATATTTCCATGTTTTTTTTATTTTTTTTTTTTTATTTACACTTCTGTCTTTTGTTATTGTTCATTTATTATCTTTTTATCCATTACAATTAATTTTTATTTCTATTTTTTTATTTATATACAGGGTGAGTATCTCTTGGTGTAAAAAAAAAAAATTAGGTGGAACAGATCAAAAATGTAACAAAAAATACCGTAGACCTCACCTTTCTATTTCAATCCTTTGCAGATGATTTATAATAAATCAAGACTATTTTCAGGAAACCACGTTTTTTTCCATAAAAGCTGTAATATCTCTGTTTAAATATTTTTCAAATTTTGACCACATTTTCGGATTTAGCATTAAATTTTCTATAACAGCTGAGTGTCTGTAACCTTGATATTACAAACTTAGGATCTAAAGAACAGCTTGACTTTCACGTTATTTGGAAAAGTCACAATGCCTTATATTACTTCAACGCCTCACCGTTTTTCGAAAAAAACTATCCACAAAACTGCAAATCTCACAAATTTTCCACACTTGCAAATTTAACCAACTTTTGAATGATATATTAAACGTTATGATTCCATGGATTTTAATCGATTTCATGGAGAAATTCATATTATTTACACACAATATAAAAAAAGCAAAGGAACGACATTTTGATTTAGTAATAAGGTTGTATTGGTAGCGGGGCAGAAATAACTTTATTGATTTCATCCTGGTTGGATGGTTGATTTCGAAACTATAAAGTATCCTTGACAGTGTGGCAATATGTTTGCCCGGTCCGGGCTCCTCAACATTATGAAATTTTAAATGTTAGTTATTGTAAATTTTACCATTGCAAACCTTCCTAGTAAATTATAAAAATTATTTATTTAGATGTCGGTACAGATAGGTTCAGTTTACCATTGTAAACTCTATTGTAGAATGGCGCTCTATACACAGAGGGAATCGGTCGATTTCTTCTCTATCATTCGGGGGAGGGGCACGTCGAGGCTTCGCCTCTCTCATAGTGAAGATCTTAGATAATTTTAAACTATAATTTATTTTTGGTTTATCGATAAAAATCTTGTATTAAAGTGAACAATTGAAACTTATTTTTTGGTGATATTTTCACGATAGCAGGCATTATAACTTGGATAAAATTTAGATTGATTAGGGGTTTGAAGATAACCATAAAGCATACATTAGACATCCAAGTTTTCAATTTTTATATATGAGTTGAGTAATTCCAGTTGGACAGAGACTGTTTTAAGAAACTGCATTATCAGTGCAGGTGTCACAAACTAAAAGGTTCAAAATGGGGGGGGGGGGGGACATATTTTTACACACAATATTAACAGCTGAGGAGCTCGGCATTTGATTTTAAATAATTTTTCATTCGACCAGACAATATATTTTATTGATTTCAATCTGGTTGGATTTTTAATTTCTAACCATAAAAGTAATGTGGTAGTGTGGCAAAACCCGTTCTTCTAAACACTCAACATTGTACATTTAAATTTTCATTGTTGCTTAAACCTAGAACTGTGTGAACGATGAGTAGATAAATTTGGTATATTTCACTGGCATATAGCTGTTTTGTTATAAAACAATTTAATTGAAAATAAGTAATTTATTATCACTAGGGTTCACCTCTATGCCTACTACACTGTACCTTTTAACTTTCATGTAGATGGCAATTGCCGCCATTTTGAACTTCACTGTGATCCACTTATTATCATTTTTCAATAAAGGTCTAATTAGTTGAAAATCATTAGCTTTTTACTATTTTTATAAGCCATCCTATAAAGATGATGTAGTCAACAAATTTGGTAGAGATTGGTTCTAGCGGAAAAAAGTGAGTTTTTGGCGGTTAGTGAACACAAACGGAAAAATTGCTGTCCTTTTATACATAAGACTAACCTTAATATAGCCAGCCATATGGTTCAGAATCGTATAGGGGCTAACAGATATTGGACTTAGAGATAATATACAAATAATATGCGACTATAAAATTAAGCTATAAGGTATCCTATCCCTCGTTTTTGTTGGATCGAAACTGACCACCCCCACGGTGTGGAAAATTTTGTTTAAACCCTCGGTGCAGTCGTTTAGGTGTCCCGCGCCCAGACAGCGCCGTCCTGGCTCTATATCAGATCTATCTATTTATCTTTTCTTTTCCCCTCTTTTATTCTGTATGTCCTTTCGCTACTGCAGACCCCATGCCCCACCTCGTAGTTACCTTCTACTGTATCCTGATTTTTCTCCCTTGACGGTTTTTTGTACTATGTTATGCTTCAAGCGCATTGTCATTCGACGACCCCTCTCCACCACGACGCACTCATATGTTTCCACCCACTCAACGTTGTTCTTTTTGGGCCCTCTAGTCTTTTGTTCCTTATCGCCCCTGCGACTATGCACGGTGGGTCGACGTTGGCCCGTCTTAACCGCACCCCCAATTTCTTCTCCGACGTGGTGTTCTCTTACGGCATCCTCATCATCGTCTTTCATATACTTGTTTGTATTTCTAATTTACTTTCATACACTTCTTT